>UZAN01054703.1:0-10725 GCA_900618425.1 Echinostoma caproni | reverse complement strand
CCATTTTTTGTGCGCAACATAGCATGACGTACATGCCCATCCTGTCCTCGAAACACCTCTGTGACAATACCCTTTGGCCACTGACCACGTGGCGTATTACCGTCTAGCAATAGAACCAGATCTCCCATGTGAATATCACGCTCAACTGTTAGCCTTTATGGGATAACTGCAGAGTCTGCGAGTATTCTCGGCGCCAACGTCTCCAGAACACGGATGCTAAATGTTGTGCTTGGCGCCAGCCCTTAGTGTACCTTTCGTGCATAGATATTTCGCCGAGAATGCCGTTTTGGTTGGTATCCAACAGAAGCAAGTCAACATGATGGGTGGCTGGATCGTCGTACACCGGAACCAATGGACGCTCGTTAATGATTTCTCTCAACCTCAAGGCTATATGTCGACAGAGACTCATCATTAAGTGTTTGATCTACACCAACTGCCGTCATGATTCGCCGGAATGTACGAATCATCCTTTCCCACACACTACCGTGGTGGCTCGCTCCAGGTGGTTGGAAGATCCATTCAATATCTGGTTTCCCGGTCTATATACTACACTATCGCATGCTCGTGGAGCACGGAAGTTAAACGTTCCCCAGATGACTCTCTTAGCACCACCCAGGTCAGCCAGTTTATCTCCGGAGCGTTGAAATCGCCCATGACAAGAGTTCTCGTAACGTCCGTTTTTAACTGGAGCAGTTAGTTGTCCTTGCCTACGTCAGAGGACGGTTTATGGACAGGCTTTGGGCAGACCAAAGCTTCCTTGTTTGATTTGGATTTCATTTCCCCATATATTTGACGTAATCAATCGCTTGCCCTACTTATAGACATAGGGTTCCGCAATGAGAAGCATCACTCCTCCACCCCTGCTGCCGTCATCCCTGTCGGACCTGTAGTTAGTGAAGTTCTGTGGGGCTAGTTGACTGACTCGGTCATCTTTGACCAAGTCTCGGTGACTGCGATCGCATCAACGTTGCGCAGCCGCGCTCTCAGTTAACACCATTTGTTCCCTAAATGTGCCGTGTTAATATAAGCAGCATGAAGGGGAGCCGTCCTTTGTACTCTGGAGCCGGTATCGGAGGTGGCGGTATGGTGTTCGGTACCTAGTCCCGAGGAGCTCCTCCGTTTTTTGAGGAGCCCCCACGTGACCCCGTAGTCGTGGGTTGTCTCAACGTACCTCAGGTTAAGGATTCAGTTCAGTTCAGTTTGTACAACCATTACCTATGCATCTTTGTGCGGCGGTTTTGGTTACTAATAATAATATAAATAACAATAACGGTATATTTCATGAAGCCCGTAAAGTATGCTAGTGCGCATGATCAAATGTACAACAATGTAAAACATTAGGTCCCCTTTATCCGAATCGTTAGAACCGACAAAAGACAAATAGTGCAATATGTTAACATTTCTTTTAATCTCTTCAGTCGCTGCAGCGTAAAACAGTCTTAAACAAGCAAGTTTTGGAAACTACAGTGGTAAAACGAACAATAGTCAGGAAAGCCGGGGAAAAGGGGTGGGTGGTAAATCAGTTCCCTGGCAGTCTGACTGATTGCGTAAGAAACGTTTGTGCGCAAAAGATTGGGTTACGTCACTTGGTTAGCATCGCCTCGCTAAACCCCACAATCCTGGGGTTCATGTAACGTAATAACG
Organism: Echinostoma caproni; assembly: GCA_900618425.1. NCBI lineage: Eukaryota > Metazoa > Platyhelminthes > Trematoda > Plagiorchiida > Echinostomatidae > Echinostoma > Echinostoma caproni. Next base: position 9,081 of record UZAN01054703.1, on the reverse strand, counting down.
GCTTGAACGATGTTTGTGGGTAAACGATGTGTTTAGTTGTCATGAGATGTTTCGAGATTGATGACCCTGGATTTGTCTTAAGAGCTTAACCTGTAAGACTTTGTTGCGTCATCGATTCTACCAACCACTTAAGAATTTGTTTAGACATCCGCTGTGCCAGGGGCCTATTAGTTCTGCCAATGTGTCACCGCAACTGCAGGTGAACTGGTAGACGATATGTGAAGCAGAATTGTTCGGCTGGTTCTGTTTTCGATTGTCTAAACGTAGTCCTTGGGTGTACGGTATCAATCTTAGCTGTGCAAAAAGAAACTTTCGAAAGAATGCTGCCTCAAACTTTTGACGCACGTCGTTCGTTACATGATCATCTTTAAAGGGGTGTCTGTCGAAGGAGGTCTTCTTCGGTACTTCGCAGATGGGATCAACAGGTGCCTTTCGTCTGCTATGAACATCAATAAATTTCTCTGGATAACCGTTATCCAGTAGCGTCCTTCGCAAAAAGAATGAAAACGTGGCTTCCTGTGTGCAAATCATCAAACACTTATGCAGTCCACTTGTGTTGACGTGTTGGAGTTGGTTTGGTATGCACCATATAATCTCGTAATTGTTCAGCAATTGTCGACGGAGAAACTGGAGTTGACGGTAGGGTTTGAAGCAAGTCACCTGGTAGACGGAGTAGTTCCGTCAACCAAATCTGCAGCCGTACATCCGAGGTCTTATTTGATAACAGAGTGAATGCTCAGTAGGCTGAGTGGAAGACGTTTGATCCAGCGAGGAGCTTCGTCGACGCGAAGTGAAACTTTGTGTTTTCGGTGAAAACTTTCAACTAAGCCGTTTGGTGCGGGGTGATAAACAGTGATGCGAATGTGTTCGCAACCAAGCAGCCGCGTGAAATCGCGACAGAGCGCAAATTAGAATTGAGCGCCTTTGTCAGTGTTTATAATGTGGGGAACGCCGTAATGGGAGATCCAGTGTGACAGGAAATGTTGTGCGATGAACTAAGAAGAAATGTCTACAAGGGGAACGGATACCGGCCAACGTGTGAAACGGTCGACACATGATAACAGATATGTTTTATCATTTAAAGTGGGATGTGAGTCCACAAGGTAAATGTGAGCATAAGAAAAACGAGTGTCATGGACGGGGAAATGACCTGGCAAAGAAACAGTGTGGTGGTGAATCTTATTTCGTTGGCACAGTGAACAAGATTTTGCTCAATGTCCGACGTCGTTGTTCATGCTGGATCAAACGTAACGATCGGCAATCAGACGTAGAACAAACACTGGAGTGCGAAAATGAATGAAATGCGTAAAAATGGGTTGACGCATACTAAACGTTAAAATCGGTCGAGGGTGTCCAGAGGAATTATCACGGAAAATGGTGGATGATGAATATGAAAGAGGGACTTGCGTGCAACGTAGTGAGGTAGGTTTGTGCAGGTCTTCAAAATGAGGGTCACTGGATTGATGCTGAGAAATGGTCTTAAGGTTGATATCGGATGGTGTAGCTATACTGTTGAGCCGAGAGAGGGCGTCTGCGTCGGTGTTGTTTGATCCGTTGATGTGTCGGATATCTGTGGAAAATTCAGAGAGATGAAATCCAAGTGACAAATTTCTCACGGAGAGTAGCGATCGGAAAATGCTCGGTCAGTCATGCCGGTAAATTGAGGACCTTTGAGAAGGTGCGAAAATGTCGTATAGCAAGGTATACTGCCGGTAATTCGCGATCAAAGGTGCTTTAGTTAGTTTGGAATGTGGATAACTTCCGTGAATAGAAAGCGAAGGGTTGCTGGACATTTGTAACTTTCTGATGAAGTGCCGCTTCGACGGCATGATTCGACGCATTCGTGTGCAGCACCAGTTGAGTGGATGGAGATGAGTTGAGGTGGAACAACATGGCGGCGTCCTGAAGGGCTGTTTTCACGGTGTCAAGCAATTTAAGCGCCTCAGGAGTAAGGACAGCGTCTACGGAGAAAATGAGTGAGAGGATGACGTATAGTGGAGCTACTGGGGATGAAACGACGATAGTAATTAATCAAACCCAAAAATGATTTAAGTTGTGTGACAGAAGTTAGACGGGGGAGATCCTGAACGGCTTCAAGACAGTGGGAGATCGCCTCGGGAATTAATCTCATGGCCTGGAAATTCTAAGGATGCGACACAGAAAATGCATTTAGATGGGTTCAATGTGAGACCATAATGTTTAAAACGTAAAACTAAAATGCGCAAGTGGGAGTTGTGCTCTTTAGATGAAGTGCTAGCTATTGAAATGTCTTCCAAGTAAACGAAAACAAAGTCACAACCTCGGGTTACTTGGTCCATAAAACGTTGAAATGTTTATGCTGCATTACGTAAACCAAAAAGCCATCATAAAAATTTGAACATACAAAATGGGGTTGTGATGTCTGTTTTGGAAACGTCTGATTCAGCCACTGGGATGTGACAGTATGCGCGCACAAGTTCGATTTTAGAAAAAAATTGTTTCGATTGAAGGGTGAGTACAAAACCCTGTATGTGTAGAATGAGGTATCTGTCGGGTGTGGTGGATTTGTTGCGTGCTCTGAAGTTATCACAAGGACGCCAATCTCCAGGGGTTTTCTTGGGTACTATATACATGGGGGAAGACGAAGGGAAGTTGGATGGACGAATGATACCAAGCTGGAGCATGTGGTCGAACTCTGCGCGAGCCGTAGCCAATTTCTCGTGTGTGAGTAGAAGAGGTTTGGTGGTGAGAGGTTGACCTTTGCTGATGATGTTGGGGGTCACCTCGTGTGTAAAACTCACAGGTTTGTATGAGGGCTGTGTCAACTCTGAAAATTCATGAAGAATATTGGAAAAGACAGATGACTCGGGTTCGGGTAGACGGAGTCCTATGGAACCAATGCGCGTTGAACAAGCACTGACAGATAATGAGGTAGAGGTGTCGAGTAGATTTTGCTGCCTGACATCAACAACGAGACCATAAGCAGACGAAAGATCAACACCAATGACGGCAGTGTGAACATCACGGTTATTGTTGTCTTAAACGAAGATCGACGGTGATGGAGCGACGGCCGTAGGTGTGAATGCGACTACCGTTGGCTGCTTTTAGGGTGACAGCGAATCACGCTCAGCTCAGCATCGCTTGTAACATTCAAAAGAACTGAAAATTCCTCTCAGTTACCTTGCATTTTCTTATCCTTCTTCGCCATTCTATCGTGTATTCTTTCCGACAGTGGCTTTCATGTCGGTGAATTTTCTATTCTGAACCTTCTGTTTCACCTTTTTACGGTGAAGCATATCTATTGGACACACACTTCAAGTGCTTTGCGCTTATGTGTAAATGGGATTGAGTGTTTTTTCTTGCTTTCTTGCGACCAAGGTTTCGATTGGACGCTCTTCGTTGGACTAACCGTTGCTTTCAGTTATATTAAACCGCTTTTGGCTGTAACGCTCACAATATATAATTATAATTATAGTTATAATTATATATTTCTCGGTTTACAGTGAGAGTCATGCGAATGATGCACGATCAAAGGAGGCATGATAAACTTACAATGCCACCACATGAAACAATCTAATGATCACACGAAGACCAATCGGTTGTGGGAATTAGTTATAGTTCAAAAATGTTCGTTGGAATGTTCCGTTGATTTAATGTTCTATATAAAGACGTAGCGCAACACAGTTTAAACTTCAAGGTCATCACACAAATCGGAATGATACAATTTCGCTGAATGCGCACGTATGTTCAAATGTTACAAAGATGAATGAATTGTGAAATTTACAAAAAATTTCAGTGTAAAACAGAAAGAAGATGAGGAAAAGGTGTTCTAGGATAGATAGAAGTGTTCCTTTATCCACAGATACAACAGAGTCGTCTGAGCGTAGAAAATAATTAATGCTGACAGTTGAGGGTGAAAGGTTCACCAGTTTGACTAAATAAATATAATATACTATGATATAGATACGGCAAACCTTTGGTTATCTACTGATCTCCTCTATGAGAGTTAAATCTATCAAAAAATTATTTCATTAGCATAAAACAAGCCACAGACACGAGAACTCATGTGCTTTATCTATGATATCTGGTATGATGAAATGCATCGAATGCGAGATGTTGAGGAATACGTTTAAATATATTGTATCAGACAATCAAGTAAAGAAGGCATGCAAACTATAGAGTTTTCGTTTTAGATGGATGAAATTCTAGTTACCATCAATCTAAAACTGGGGGCATGAAAAGATAAAATTAGGACAGGTATAAACTTTGATGCCGATCACCTCACGGTTGGGTAAGCTTAGGCATATAAGCAATACTCTTTAGCTAAGGAGGGCTGAAAAGCACGCTGGTATTGCGTACAGGGTTTAAATGGTGGTTTACCGTCGATGTTTCGCATTGTTGTGGTAGTTAGGGGCAGCATAAATATATATAGCTGTACACCCCTGTGAACCATAAAAATGGCTCACTCCTGTTTGGAGAGCTGTTCAGCAAACAAGCACTACCATTTGCACCTGTTATCCGTATGATTTAGGGTTCGTCTTGCTATACCAAACCCTAGGAGACGTCGCTGCCTAGCTTCCCCTGTCGGGGGTGTGTTGGCGTTCCGCAGCTCATTCAAAAATAGGAATGCCATACACATATTGCCAGAAAAACTTTCGCGCCGCATGCGCCAATCTATCGATCAAGAAGATGAAACAGATGCTGGCACAACAGGACTGCTCTTCGTTTTGCAGTGATTGCGTAAAACTCCGGTTATAAATTACATGATGGGCATTGAAAACGGGTTCGATAAGCTACTATTAGCTGTGGAGGATAAGGGTAACTTAAAACGTTTAGAATCACAAGAAAACATAGCTACCCTGAGCTCCCAGATCCCTCCGTCGAGTCCAATCCAACGACGGGCTAAACGTCTGAGGTGTTCGTTAATCAGCAGTGCTCCAACACAATCTATGACCTCTGCCGAAATAAACATTGTTTCCACTGTCACAAAAGACGCGGTAGACGTTCTTGAACAAAAGAAGGTTTTCCTTCAAACGAAACCGGTCATATCCACACCAAGGCCTCCGATACTGGGTAAAAAAGGTGGAAGCAGCACCGGCTTGACAATTGTCTGCACAAATATACCCGAACCGACAAGTCAATCACTTAGAGAACGACCAGGAGTGGAGATTGAACACTGGAATGGTTTGTGCGTGCAAATGGGCATTAATGTTCTAACCGTCAGCTTCACAAGACTCATGCGCCAGCCGACGTCGCCGCATACCGGGGAACCCAGACTACTCCGGGTGACCCTGAAAGATGGAGGACGTTCTTTTTCCTAGTTACCTTTCAGAAATAGTTCCTGCCCAATAAGAATCTTCCCTGATAGGACATGGACGGAAGGAATGCAGCAACAGTCCAATCCAACGGGAGCACGAGTGGAGGAAAATAAGAGGGTTGTACTTCTCCATGCTGTCCCGCAGTTGGACGATCCGGATGAACTAAAACGTCATCAGAATGGCCGAAAGAAATGGCGATTCATTCAAAATCTACTTGAGTGTAGCGACGTTACCGTTGTAACGGTCCGAGGATAATGAAAGCTACCCTTGGAACTCCAGAAATGGCGAACACAATCTTACAGTTATGGCGGGNACTACGTGTGAGACCCCTACTCAATCCCGGGCTCAAAGCACACCAAAATCTGGAGAACCCTTTTGATGCATCAAATCACACCATGCAGGTACCGAACTCCGCCACGCAACCCGTGGTCCAAAGTATCAGAGCTCCTCTGCCAAAAAACTAATGGTACCCGACCGAGAAGGGGTCGGCCGAGATACCACTTCCTACCCAGGTGGATTTCTACACTGAAAGTATCTAAACTATTTCTACTATAATGCTCAAGAATTCCTCGGCAAATTTCCAGAGTTGAAGTTACGTTTTATATCTAGTTAATGGGATATTATTGCTGTTACAGAGACTTGGATCACAGCTGATATTTTGGACTCCGAATTGTCTTTATCAGAGATGTCTTTACTCAAAAGCGATTGTCCTACCCGTGATGGTGGTGTTTTACTCTACTTCCAAAACAGTCTCCATTGCGAGCAAATCTATCCTCCCGTTTCGACACCGGACACTCTGTGGTGGAGGTTGAAGTTGTCCAAACATGATGATTGTTGATTGGAGTAGTCTATCGTCCCCTATCATCTCCGGAGACGACCAATGAGACGCTTTCACTAACTGTCACACATTCTTACACAAAAATGTACCTATGTTCTCCTTATGGATGATTTCAACTGCCCCAATCTCAATAAATCAGCAACCGTCCATCCATTTTTCGAACATCACTTCAAACGGCTGATTGACTCGCATCCACTATACAACCATGTGAAGGTAGCCTCTAGGTTTGGCAACCTACAGTCACCGTCCGTACTGGATTTAGTGTTGATCAATGAGGAGTTGATGGCAGAGTCTTTCAATGTGACTTTTTCCCTAGGATGCAGCGATCTTGCAATACTTACATTCAAATACGTCCGTTACGCTTCGATTCAAGGAAATTCCTCTGGTAACACGCGCAAATATATAGACTACACACTGTTGAATAACTTGGCGCTCTGTGCTCGGTGGGTTTCTTATGACAAAGAATCTAATCCGTTGGTCGCATGGAAGAACTTTATTGACTATCTCACAAATATAATAACATCCGTGACTAAAACTAGAGTAATCACTAAATCCGGCATCTAAAATTCACCTATTCGGCGAGATTATGATCATTTTCCAAATGCTGTCACATGGAATAATTCATTATTCCAACGCATTCGCAGCACTGCAGGTTGAAGGTTTACAACTACCCCACCGGATGCATCGTCTGTCACATCCTTCATTCCATTACGTATCATTTACTGCTGAAAACGTCAAAGCAAAACTAATGGTTTTGCGAAAAATGCAGCCCCAGGTGCGGACAACATACACCCGAAATCTGTGATCTTTTTTGGCAAATCACATATCCGAACCGCTAGCTATTCTGTTTTAACGAATGTTTGACTAAGCAACACTTCCCAACTCATGGAAAATAGGAGTCATTTAGCCCATATACAAAGGTGGTTTTCGGAGTGAACCCGCTGACTACAGATCCGTAACCTTCTCCCGGTGTTATCGAAGGTCATGGAGTCAATTATGGCCGATTCTCTGATAGAACACTTTGAAAGGTAAAACATTCTCTCGACAGCTCAACACGGGTTTAGGAAAAGACGATCCTGCACCACTAACCTGCTTCTTGTTCGAGATGAATGGACCAGTACAGTTGACGAAGGAGATGCGGTGGACGTGATTTATCTCGACTTCGCGAAAGCATTTGTTCAAAGAGAATCACAAAATTTTGTTGCACAAGCTCACATTTGAGTAAATTAAGGATTCCTCGAACAGCAAACTGTATGTACATGAACATTTTACCTGCTGATAAAATTTTGAACGCATGCGTTCAATATAGAATCTTCGTATTCTCACCGTATTCACATTGAAAATTTTATCTTAGTTGTTCATTCTCTACAAAATAGCTTATCTTTATCCACTCATTATGTAAGAACTACCATTTGTAAATCTTTATTGACATTCCTTCACAAATGAAACGTTTTTTCGTCCTGCTATAGAAACACTAATTTACCTTATCAACCAGTTTTTATTTCTTTATATACTGTATAACATGTAAAATGTCTATTATTTTCTCGCCATGAACATTACTTTTTATTCGTATATATATACATATGAATCAATACACGGAAATGTATATCAGGTTTTTGTATAATGACTTTCAAATCAAATACCCGTTGCGCTACAGCGACCAATGATTCGTTCAAACAACGGTATCTCGCAATCGGCCCCTCTGTAAACAAACAAATTTTATAACCACCACACCCTCCTCTGATCATTTATCCTGCTTTATTTGGACAACTTATCACTGTTTCTTTACCCACTCGATCGTGCGCAATCTTCACGCTTCTCGATATAAACCGATAAATATACTATTATTATTAATATTATTATATCAGTTCGTGTTTCTGATTCTGTATCCGGACGTATCAAAGCCACTCGCGAAGTTCCACAAGGGTCTGTAATCGGTCCCCGGCTGTTCATTGCCTTCATAAATGATCTACCCAAAGTGTTAGGCTGAAAAACAATACTGTTTGCAGAGGACGCCAAAATCTGGAACACGGTAACAGGACCAGAGGGCTCTCAAACACTTCAGGAATCATCCAACGCTGCTTGTCAATGGTCTAAGGGGAACGACATTGAAGTTAATGTTTCTAAATGCCAATTCCTCTACCTACGCCACAAGCGGAAATTCTCGTATTTCGTGGACCAGCAGCTACCACATAATTCTAGCGAAAAGGACTTAGGTATTGTTGTTCAAGAGGATTTCAGCTACTCCAACAACTGCTCTAAGGCTTCGTCTGCTGCTGTGAAGAATGTTGGCTTACTTCGGCGAGTCTTTGGCCGGTTTGAATCATCGCTATTTCCACGTTTGATATCAGCGTACATTCCACCCTACACAGAGTACACCATTCAAGCTTCGAGTCCATGGCTTCAACGTGATCGCAAGATGCTTGAGCGTCCACAAAGGATGGCAACCAAGATGGTCAAGGGATTCCATTACTTGACATANAATGAGACCAGTTCAAGCTAAACATTGCGAATCACGGAGTTTGAAGCTCCATTTCTGCAACCACTCCATACTTTGTGCAATGTTTCCAAGTCGAGGTACACCTTTTCCCATCAAGCTTTAACTAAAACCTACCGTATTTTAACCTTAACTCATGTTCCTTTAGTCACGACCCGTAGTCCTTTATCTCGACGCACAAACGTTAGTCACGCCGCAGTAGGTGAGCCAGATCAAAAATTATCGGAATATTCCGAAGTCCATGGATGTTGAAAAAAATTAATTTCTACAAAGCTTGCAAAGCTTGATTAGGAAATAAGAAGGTTTGGGAGTCGCACGCTGTACCACATGTTGATTGGAGAAGGTTTAACCGATGTGCCTGTATCGTCAAACCATCTGACACATCGGGTACAGCTTCAGTGTTTCCGTATAACATCAGCCACGGTGTTTCACACGGGTCCGTACTCGGT
>UZAN01054699.1:0-12696 GCA_900618425.1 Echinostoma caproni | reverse complement strand
GGTCGGACACTCCGAACATATTAAATGTGTTAGCCTTACCTATTGTGGGACTAGCCTCAATCAGGTTCTGCCTCCTCCCATCTCCGGGCGTCCAGCTTCACCGGTAGGTTTTCTTGAATTTTTGGAAAAAATATAGTGCAGATGTGACATTTTAAGAAAATCCACCATAAAACGTCGAGTAGTTTGAAGTGGTCGCTCCCTTAAAACTTACTTGAGTTTCATGAAGTTTAAGTTGCTTCGCTAAAGATGTTTGAGAAGGAAAGACGAATTGCGTCATTAAGTGAACGTGTACTCAGAAACGAACAAAAAGCGAACGAACAATTCGATCGATGGTCGCATTATTGTCATCCGTTTATTTTTATAAACCAAATCGATCACCTGGTGCCTTTTCATCTCCAATGTGTTCTAGCTATTTTTCATACCAGTCTAAACTCATTCCCGAATCCCAGGAGGTTAGGCTTACATTGCTTATCCAAGAATTACTGATGAAGCTGCCAATGCGCACGATAACTGTAACAATTACGTTGAATGAAATAAATTTATCGCAGCATCTCTATCCCTATCAGGTCTTACCACCTAGGAAGTCTTTGCTGCGCACTTCGACGTCGGCATGTTCACGAGGAATGGGCAGACACGTTACAGAGGTTTTGGTTGTCCGCTGGTAAATGCGCACTGTTTAACGGTTCACCTTGCAATGAGTGGTAGTAATGCTAATTTCTTACTCACGTGTAATAAAAATGTCAACGAATCATGCAGTTTGCTTCGGAGTTTGCTTAAAATTAACAAGACATAATTGAGATAAGGTTTAGTTACTCAGAAACAGAGTCTTCCATATAAAAGCGAACCGGAGAAACTGGCGGTTATCAAAATCTGAGAATGAATTATGTAAAAACTTCAATCCTTAATGAATTATATTTTCGCACACAATCCCTGATTCATTTCACCAATCAAACAATCAGAAATCTACGTGTTTGGATTTCAAAGGCCGGGCAGGTCTGTAGGTATGCTCTACTGATGAGCTGGAATTGGAGAGAAACTCGACTCTTCTGAAATGTATGGTTGACTGAATGCAATGAGGAGTATGTCTGTGGTCCAAAATACATTCAGCCCAAAATAATGCCATCTATCTCACGGTGTATTCTGCAAGTTGGTGTGATTGAGTTGTGATTATTTTGATCGACCCGCTCCAAGCGACTAACTCACCGTTTTCTTCAAGATTTTGACCAGATCGAGTTTTTTCAATGGATATAGAAACAAAATTAATTCTTTAAAATAAAAAAATAAAAATGTCTTTTTACTTTCTTTTTNTTTTTATTATTGAATATACAAGGGGCAGCGGCCATGCAAAGTTTGCCTAGGAAGACGGGTAGCGGTGGAGGGGTTCGAACCCGGGACTCACCTTCCCCATTATTGCATTTATGAAATTAACCAAAGAGTTCTGTCAAACAATTGAATTAACTACCACACGTTTCGAAGTTGTCATGATGCATATTATCATTTCTGGGTAATTAAGGGACTGAGATCATGAACTGAAGATCTCTTTATTGCAAGAATATACTGAATTCTCTTATTTCCACAAAGAATGTAGATATCAGTATTGCCCCAAATCTCAGAAAGCAAACATCTGATTCAGTTGTTGGTCCGTTGATCTTTTCTAAACAATTCTGGATAACTCCGACACTGAACTTTGAAGATGTCCCATAGTACCCACAAAATGCCACAGAAAACTGAGAGCGCATAATTTCTTGTTAATTTACATAAATACACGAGTACTAGCCACAAAAACAAAGGATACAATATAACTATTGGTCTTCAGATTTGTTAGACTGAAGAATGCGACAGCAGAATCCCTCTGCTTGCATTTAAAAGTTGGCTGTGAAATGTTTATATTCAACAGTGATTATGAAAATATCACTTGAAAACATTGGCAAAACGGATGGAACTGACGATGCGACCATTTTAAATGCATTTATGGCCTAAACATTTGATTTATAGAAAGTACATGAAGCTCTTCATGTTTACAAGCAAATATGTTAATCTTTGGCACAGGCCGAAAGTATCACTTGATTGCTTCATAGGTACTCGAATGTTGCAAATTCAAGTTCCGGTGTACGTATTTCGTGAATTGTATTGAGTTACTTAGCGGGCATATTTCCCACTAGTTTACTAAATAAAACATCATCCCTATTACTGGAAACAGAATTTCACGTTATGAAACAGCAAGCGTTACGGATGAAGTAGTATGAGCGATTTGAACTGATTATCCCTCATAACAAGTTTGTACTCTGAGTTCACGTGATCACGCATCAAATCAGGCAATCTCAGCATCACATTCAGTTCCCATTAAAGCCCGCTGCTGTTGATATCCAAGGGATCATCCTGCGTTTGTACAGTTAGACTTCTGTGTTTTTGCTGTGTCGGGGTCTCAATTTTATAGTATAAGCTATACCTTCCAGAGTGGATTACCGACATTCTACACTTCGAAAATCTACAATCAGATTTCAGCTGAAATGATCTTCTAATTGGGCAAATATTTGATGATTGACCGTGACACAGTGAAAAGTTTGAACTGTACGGTTGTTCTGGAATCAATAGAATTATACATGAATCATACAACTCTCGCGTTACATTTTATTGCCGCTGAAGGTTTATGTTGGCCATGTTAAAATGCAGTTAGTTGTATCTTATGATTCCTCTAGGGTTACCAAATATAATGGAGACGAAGTATGAATGATCTGATCGATAAAATCGGCACGGCAGTTCTGTTGACATCTTATGCGTTTTTCTGTTCAGTTAAATCGCTCGCACAAGCATTCGTGAAATGATAGGCAAGGTCCACCAAATGCTGTAATTCTCTTTTATTCGCTTTGATGAAACCCAGAACTGATCAATATGCCACACCACTTCTTATTTCGTATTGCACTGCTTCGGGTTTTTACGGTCATCCAATTTCATTGTTTATCTACTTCACCTGGTATTTCGCGATCCGTTAGACTTTCCCAACATCCGCCCCAACCTACACAGGTTGGTAAAAACAACAAAACTAATCGATGGCTACATTTATGATGGGATAGCTTAGATCACAGTACCAAGCAGGCGAATAAGTACCAACCGGTGGCGTCGACAATGATCAAGCAACAAAGTATGAAGACAGAAGTATATTCATGACAGGTTAAGCAAGACATTTTTAACAGATCAGCGCTCCTTAAAAGCGGTTTTAAGCATGTGAAACGGGTATGACTTCAAGAAAAATGAGGCGTGGTCTGATAATGTGTCAAGGGTGAAATTATTCAGCAGCAGCATAAATTCAATTGATATTATTCACGTACAGCTGATTCAATTAAATCAATTATACTTCAAATGATCGAGGATGAAGGTACCATTGTGTCTAACTGCTTTTCATCTACGGGAATGATATTCATTTTTCGGCTGATTGACTGAACATTGGGTGAGAATAAATTTAACCGAGAATAATGGAAATAGTTCCATGGGAAATAAACTCAATTCGTGTCAAATTTCATACTTTCTTACTTATGATTCTTGTGAGATGTAGCTGTTGACGTGAATCGTTGCGTGGCAAATTGACGTTCATACGATTATAAGCCATCAAGGGAAGTCCAGTGAGGCTGCAGTTTTCTCCAATTTCTCTGCCTTTTCTCATAGAACTGCGATCTTCCGGGTACTACTGGCTCGAATGGTACCGTTGACAGAAGGCCTAACAATGTCACTGGAACGGATAACTAGACTGAGTTTGAACTTACCCAGATGTTGTCACCATGACCCCCGGATTAACCATCACATTCTATTTACAAAGTCAAGTGTCACTACACGTTTACTGCTCAAACTCGGTAATTTAAATCCTTATTTAACAATTCTCGAAATTATTCCCTTTGTTCACAGCTCAATTATATCTACACTTCTATGGCGAATAACTAGAATACAATGAGGACAAATGAGCAAGCAAAAAACAGCGTCAGCAATAAGACTGTATTTCGTTAAAACTGAAATCCTAACTGAACTGTGCCGCAAGACGAGCAATATTGCCCTGTATTTCGTATTGATTTGTTGGCTGGACTATCTCCATTGGCAATTATTGATTCATTTCGGCCGATTGTAATAAAGCTAAAGAATGAACAGCGAAACTTTCGCGTATTCAGGGGTATATCAGAGAATAATTTGTAATTCATAGAAGTTAACTTTTACTGCTTAGGATATAAGCTCTTCACATTTATGGACCCTATGCTAAATGGCCCTTTATTCAAATCGATTTATAAGGGCAGTAGAAAACACATGAAGTATGAAGATCAGCACGAAGGAGATTGGCAAAATAGTTGTTTTAAGTCCGTTTGCGGTTCGCTAGTCTAAGATTCTGTATCATGATTACCGGTTATACCCTCATTACACCAGAACGCTCACCCTCGTATCTTCTAGCCTGTTATACTCACTTGCGAACCCATTGCGACCTCATCAGTTTCAAGAACAACTGCGGATCGCCCTGCAACCAGGAACCTGAGCATCAGTTTCTGCAATGGCGTTCTTATCAATGATTTTGGTAAAAAGGGTTTGATTATAATTTGTGGTGTGTGGTTTTTGAATCACCGATATCGTCACCATAATGTAATAATCTGACATTGCATCATCACTGTACAGTTTCATGGATCAACTCAATCCATGCAGTGTTTTCATGCGACTTCTTTCAGCCTTACCCAACTTGATTACAGGGTGCTATATAGAAACTATGCATCCTACTGGCATGCGTTTTCATGGGTATTGGAAAGAATGAAAGAACTGTTTGCTGGTCCGCTTTGTGTTTCCTGTTTCTTATTTCCTGCGCTCTTTGAACTGCAAAAATTGGCAAAAATGAACACAACTACCGTGATTAGTGAAACTTACCACTATTATTTGTGTCTGTGTTTATATAAACTTATTTGTGGACGAAACTTTGAAGATGCCCATGGTAGCCAAAAATTACGGACAATTTCATCTAAAGAAGGAAAGAAGGAAAAACAATGAAAACAACAACCAACACCGTTGTTTACAAAACTGTCATTTTCGGGCGTGCAACGCTCAAAGCCGCTCTTCGATGAGAAGCTTTCGCTTGTCGTCAAGCTTCAACTCGCGAGCAGCTATATTTTCTACATGAGTGCTTACGAAACAACATCCTCCCGTCCAGCGTTAGTCATCAACCACCAGTCAACCACCCAGAAGCCTGGAAAATAGCAATGCGATATGGTAGAAGCATGGTCAGAACGGTGATCACCGACGCTCATTGACGTCTACATAACTACGACAACATCGTGAGGGAAGAAATGACAACTCGCGCAAGTATAGTGGACGACGAAACCCTGAGAAACCTACAATCAGCTGTTCAGAGAAGATTGAACAACACAACGGCAAAAAGAAAGAAGTCAGCCAAGAAACTTGAGAATTTGTGTAAGCAAAAAAAGACTAAGCAACACGACGCCTGGATCAGTAACATTTCAACACGTCCAATATCAAACGAAGAAACGAAGAATTTCTCACCAGAGGACTTCACTTCAATGCAAAAGACGCGACAAAGAAAGAATACTTATCGGAAATAGAACATGCCCTAAAGGCCACCGGGCTATCCGATAACACCAAACAACAAATACGGCAAACCATCGCTCCGATAATGACCCGAAACAAACCGTTAAGTGCACTGTCGAAAACCGAGGAGGAAGCAATGAAAACACTGAGAAACAACAAGAGCATCATCATCATCCCAGCGGACAACGGAAGAGTGACCGTGGTAATGTAGAAAACAGACTACATCAGAAAGGCAAACGAATTACTCTAAGACACAACTACCTATCGCAAAATGAACATGGATCTAACTTCAAAACTCGCCAGCAAAATCAACGCAACTCTTAAACGTCTGGAACATTGACATCAAATTAACAAAGAAGAACACTGAAGAATGAAAGCAAATGACTCAAACACGGCTCAATTCTACGGACTACCAAAAATACACAAAAATAATGTGCCACTTCGACCGAGAGTCTCGCTTCCCGGTACACCAACCTGCAGACTAGCTAAACAATTATGAAGAAGACTCAAACCTCTTATCGCCGGCTACGAACACTCCATCAATAAGGCCAAACAGTTCCTAGAAAAATTGAAGGATGTAAATATTGATGCAAATGGAATAGTGATATCCTTCGATGTCACCGCGCTATTCACATCCATCAACCTCGATCTGGCCAGAGAAACACTGAAGGAGCTTCTGGAAGAACGACAGATACAACAAACACTGGATAACAAATATATCTGCGAGCTGATGGACCTTTGCCTACAAACATGCTTCGAATTCGACGATGAAATCTACGAACAGGTGAAAGGAACACCCATGGGTTCACCAATTTCCGGATTCATTGCTGAAGCCGTAATGCAAAAACTCGATAGAACCATTCTAACACAAGTACAGCTCCAGCTCTGGCTTAGATATGTAGATGACACATTCGTGATCCTGAAGCAATCGGAAGTGGACATAACCTTCAACAGCATTAACAACATCTTCCCGGATATCAAGTTCACCATGAAAACAGAACAAAATGACAAATTGGCATTCCTCGACATTATAGTAACAAGATCATTGTCCGGACCGCTAGAATCATCAGTATACATAAAGAAGGCCCACACGGATGAAATTCTGGGATACATGAGCAACCACCTAACCTGCCACAAGAGGAGCTGCATTCGAACACTTTTCGAAAGAGCAAAAACACACTGCAGCATTGAAAAGTTGAGGCATAAAGAGGAGAAATACCTTTATCAAATATTCCTCCGCAACGGCTACACCCGCAACTTCGTCAAACGGACAATAACTCGAACACAGCAACACAAAAGGACAAAGGGACAACCGAATAAGCGAATAACCCTACCGTATATGAAGAACACTTCGGAAGTGATCACGAGAACATTCAAGTCGCCCACATTTGTTGTGATGTATTTGGCATGACTACAAATCGCTGAAAACGAGTTTGTTCGCCACTCCTTGTTCTATTTGAAAATGTGCTCTGTGGGACTGTTGAGACAAAATTTCCGATTCGTGATGATTTAGCTCCACAAAACGTCATCGAATAACCGTAGGTGCCAATACGGTGTAATAAGAAACGATATGAAGAGCGTGTTGAGGTGTGAGATACGCATTCGCACAGATTGTTTTCCATTTCATTTTACCTTCCTCTCATTGAGCGGATAATTTAATTTTCAAAGAGATGCCAGATCAGAATTCGAATGTTTCTGCGTTCGCAGTTTGACTACTATAAATAATCAAGTAGCCTGACTACAAATGGCAATATCCATTGATTGTGTAACACAATATTTATTGCCAAATGACAGATTAACAAATTCGAACGATTATTCATCCAGTAACTTGCTACTACTGTTCTGTTTTCCGTGTTTATGACTGTACACTTTACACGTCATTCTGTACCGCCAAGTTTCACATTGCCCGTACCCTGGCGTCAAGTAACCTAGTCGAAAGTCTGCTTGAATTTATCATTTATTGATTAATTACCTTTTATCGTGGAAACACGGTCTAAGTAGAAATAAACTGTCTCGGCCCTCGCTGGGTTTTTTGTGTCCGCCCAAGCCGTACTTAAGACTGGACTTGACATTTTCCAGGTTGCAGTCACCGCCCATGCGTTCTTACACGATACAAAATGAGCGAAGACAGACAATGATGGCGGGATTCGGACAAACGCCCTCCGGGGCAATAATATGTTGACGTTTATCAGTCGGTCCCTGATAAAATAACTTCTGAAGAGGCCGGAGGTTGAATTTCACCTACGTCGCTCCTCTTCCTATCATGCATATTCCCCAAACAACATCTGTATGGCCAAGGCCTCCTTCCGAAAGTTTGGTGTACATTATAATTAATATATATGTATATATAAATAAAAAATAACCAAAGAAGTAAATGTTTCTAAGAAAACATTCATTTAAGTTTTTAATAATGAACTGAGGGTCAGTTGAGATTGAATGGGGGAAATCCATCAACGAATGATCGATTGATGGCAGAATAAAGGAAGTTTTGAGATACGGAAATGGCGGGGAAAAGACCAACATTGCAAGCATATTCAAGTGAATGGACCGGTGAATTGGTTGACAGGTCAATAATGAAGAACACAACAAGTGAACAAGACAAGTGCGAGACGCTCCCGATTTATTCACCAATTGTTTTTGAACTTTCATACCATATTAATTGTGGTTAGTTCTGTCTATGGATGAGTCAACTACATACGTTAGAAGGTGCTTTAGACACGTAGATGATCCTATTCCAAGAATGAACAAGGAAAGTGTTACAGAGTGAAAGACGGATGAAAAATCCAGGGAAGCACAGCAGGAACCTTCTGAGACCCGACCCAGCTAATCGAGTTTCGAGTCCTGACAGGGACAAAAAAAGTACACACTACTGAGGAGTCCCAAACAGGACGAAACAGCTGTCCAGTGCTCTTTGTTGGTTGTCACAAACATTTCCGTACCAAAGGAAGATTGTAACTCACCCACATCCCTTGGAGCAGGAGCGTTCGCGGATGGGTTGTAGCCCAAGGGTTGTCCAGTCTATATCCCAGATATCGAAAACTGTCTGCAAAGAACTAGCACTTCGATTTTTTAAAATATAAGTCCGTTCTCATGGAAGCGAGACAAAACGGTTTTTAGTGCCTGTATGTGTGTGTTCATCCGGCCCGGTGATCAGAATGTCATCTGGGTAAGCACAAACGTTTGGGATATCTTTCACCAAGTTGTCGATCACCCGCTGGAAAATTGCAGGAGCAGAATTCACACCTAATGGTAAACGACTGTAATCGAATAACCCCAAATGTGTATTTATTTTAGAAAACTTCCGTGGTTATTCCTTCAGTTCTGTATGGAGGTACGTGTGACTTAGGTCAAGTTTGGAAAGCTTGACTTCGCCTACCAATGTGGCGTAGAGATCCTCAATACGTGGAGTTGGGTAATGTTCCATTACTGTCTCTTTGTTGATCGTCAAACTGTAGTCTCCACAAATGCGCACCACGCCGTCTGGTTTCTGGACGGGTACAATGGGTGCTGCCCAGTATGAGTGTCTCACGGCCGCGATGACATTTTGCTCTTCAAGGTGTCGCAGCTTCTCCTCCACTTTCGGCCTGATGGATAACGGCAAACTGCGCGCCTTGAAAATCGATTTTGTGTCTCTGGTCGGACATTAAATGTAACTGGAAAGTTGGCTAGTTTTCCCAATCCAGGCTCTCAACAAATGGTTGTTCCTCATTTCACCCCTGGAATGAGATGTGATAAAGAGTTTTTGAATAACTTGCCTCCACCTACCCTCTTGGATTATCTCTAATGAAGGTGAAACAGACCACAGATTTTTGTGGCATCAGTAGACGGTTGCGCAAAAGAAATATACTTGGAATTTCACCTCGATGTTCTGTTGAGCAGACGATTGATAACGTTACATGGAGGGTCGGAATTCAGGTGAAAATGTCATCATTCCTTCTCTAGACTCGAGTAACAGTGCTGGGCTTTCCGGAGTAAAGAAAACGAATGTAACATTTAGGCGTTTTTCCGCTACGTTCAGTGTGCCCTTTAGTGGAGCTATACACGTCGGGAGTTCAGGAATCGCAGACACAACAGCACCGGTAATCACATAATTAAAAGAAATACGCGAATAAATAGTACGTCAAGTATTCGCAATAAAATATAGAATGACTTTCAGGACACCATATTCAGTACGGATCACACTTCAGAAGTCCGTTTGGTACGCCAATGTAGGCTTTACGCTTTCAACTTATGGCCACATATCTGCTTCAGAAATTTCCGTTAACTCGGAAAGACAATATTATTGAGGTAAGATGATTGAGGGACCCATCGAAATATAATTCGTTTCTTAAAAGTAGAAACATGCCCATACTTGCATTTAGAGCAGGATTTCAGAAGAACAATTGACTTCAGTAATTCATAATCATCCCAGCACATTTTATGAGGGGATAAAATTTAGGGTCTGCGAAGACAACTTTAAAATCTGAGGGATCCATCACTTTATGAATGTGTTGCGCAGTACGTTCTCTGTTAGTCATTTCCAGTTGTCACGCTGGGGCAACGACCCCGTTTTTTTGTTGTGTGCCTATGTAGGTGTGCGGACAGGTAGAACGGGAGGTTCGTGAACCTGTGGAAAATGCAATGCTTGGATTGGACGTTTCTGGACACATACTGAAGCGCTTAAAATAGATGGCAACGGCTATAGACAAACTACGTACTGTAACTTATTTAGACCTTTTTGGGGGAGCCTAATGAATAAAACGGAAGGCTTCACTTGGGTTGACACGATGGCCAGTATGTACCATGTTGTTGAGAAATACACTTGCGATAGATCCGGAACTACCTTAGCTCGAGTGGTGTTCTATCATGCGGATACAAAATTGTTGTGCCGTGCGACCAACTTAGAGTATGTCAGAAACGCAGTTGAAACAGTAAACAATCATTGCATAGATCAGTAATGGTAGTTAATCTTTATTCCATGTGGTAATCGGTGAGCACCTGCTTAAGTGCATGACATTGAATGTAGTGCTTTCCGCTCCGTTCAGTCATTTTATAAGGATTTAGACATAAAATCCGCCTTTGAAAGTGGCGAGTCCTTCTTATGCACTTGTCTCCGTGTAACTTTGATAGATGTTCCATCATATTTCGTTGAATAAAACCGTTCAGGTAGTTCTGCCTTATGAGCACCACTGAGATAAAAATGAGTTCATCTTCCAATAACCTTTGTGATCATATCCTCAGAGGTATTGATAATGAATGTTTTACCGCATCCCTCTTCAATTTATTTAGTATACAAATGTGAAAAATCGTGTATATGTCTCTTCACGATTGTGAATTATTGAAAACAATACTTATTCATTCGAAATTGATTTCTTAGAAATTTTCAATCGCCAATCTAAATTTTCATGTACTGCTCACCGAAGTCGGGCTTCTGGTGACGTTTGCCTGTAGGTATATACGCCCTTGGGACACCGCAACTGGTGCGCGTGCCGTGAATGTGCATTGTTTCAATCTGCAACGTGAAGGTAACTCAATCTGACTCCAGAGAATGAGCTATGACTGATGCGAACGTCTTTCCTATCTTGGTTCATCAAAATTTCAAGCACAAATCAGTGGAAAAAAACAGAATGCTAGAATGGTTTTTCGTGCAAAAGTCCGTATCTGAAAGCATTAACATACAGGTTTAAACAGAACGACGTGTCCATGGTGATGAAATTCACAAATGTTTTTGAGCCTTGGTTTAAGGTTGAATACGTTTTATGGCTAGAATACGCCTGAGTATTTGCCTTCCTATTCGATCAATTGCAATACTGAAGTGCAGCAAACGATCGCTAGCATGTTTAGCTTTTCCGCGAAGTGGGAGGAAAAATGAAGTCCCTTAGAGATGCTTTACCACTGGATTTATTGTTTGAACGACTATGCAGAACCGATGAAGGTCTTTCACCAGTTCTATTTATAAACAGGGAGATGGTTCTTTTACCCGCCGCTCATTTTACGTCTGACTGTTTTAATGTATTATAATTTGTTGTCGTGATACAACCTTATACGAACACCACGTTTTCTGCAGTATGCGTAATGTTGAGATACAACAAACCTGTGCACTAATGAGATATTGGCTTCTCTTCGCAAATTGATCTCTGGAAGGGCTTGCTTCGGTTCTAGTCAAGAATCATTTTTCAGTTGCTAGCCTTTTTGCCTTTTTTGCCGACGAACGAGGAAAAGATCTGTGACGCAATATTTGTTCAATACCAGTTGTCGCAATAGATTAACTATCAGGACATGATGAGAGAAAGGTTCAAAACCATTGAGTTGATGGGCGGCTGTGTAAATTCGAGTTGTTATCAAAATTTATCTAGCTTGTCCTATTATGAAGTAAACTGGGAAAATCCGAGGACTTGGTTTGCTTATAAACCAGTTCAGGCAGAACGTGGAAATAAAACATACATCAACCAAAACAAGAAAACCCAAGGCTATTTCACCCTGAGTAGCCAACCGACTCGCTGCGCTCGTTTCAACGGGAAACTACATTTCACATTTACCCGCTTTTTATGAGACTTGAAGCAACTTCTTTTAATGTGCAATACCAGAGTACGCTGTATCTTCTTTGGTAGCCTAGATGCATGTAATGCACCCATTCATTTTTTCCTGACAATAGCGGTGCAGATATTTTTAATTGTAAAACATAATTGGTTCATATGTGTATGGTACATGTTTTTGTGTTACGCACTAAATCTGGGTGGCTGTGTTGTCCCAAAGTATTTGACACCTTAGGTACTGAATCGACATTCATATCAGACAGTAAGCGATTGGTTTTCTTTAGGCTTGTCGCTTATTTCACCAGTTTGTTTGTCAAGCGTTTGAGGAAATCATAGTACGTGGATAATAAGTGGATAATGAATAATGAGTGACACAATAATCTGGTGCAATTAACAACCGTGTACAGGGAAAGCCTTCTTATGTGAATATGAAACGGGCAAGGACATTTAACACAAGCTGCTACTATTACGGTTTTGTTCGAGTAGTCAGTCGACTAATGCATTACGCTTGACAAATTTATAAAATGGAGATTAACAGTTCAAACATCAAATGGATTTTATTTGTCTGACATTGCCGACTCTGAAGTGTCCATACCAGGTTATGTCCTGTTTC
>UZAN01054698.1:0-10876 GCA_900618425.1 Echinostoma caproni | reverse complement strand
AAACTTCTCCCACCGTCGAGAGGAAGCCCCAGGTACCCCGCTCTTACGTCTATCAAGCGCGGGTTTTTCAACCGGTAAACTGCCCCTCACCGTGTTTTTTACTGGAGTGACCTCTCCAAGGGCGGGTGTGGATAGAAGAAACAAGCCACGAGGTGCCCAAGCAGCTCGCTTGTGAGACTGAGCTTCGCCTGGCCTCTACCCGTTGACCTTTCAGGCATGATTAGATCTACGGTTGTGAAAAGTCATCCCGTGTAGCTCGCAGGGTCATGGAGACACGCAAGTCATCACACCGCGTCAAGGTGCAGTTTCGTCGTGATGGTATCAGCAGCAGTTAAATCCCGAATCGAGGAAACTTCTTAACATCAGAGAAACCGTTTAGAGAAGTCTCATTTCCATCTGTCTCGCTCTTCTTCTCAACCTCAACTAATTCCAGATATCTCCCGTTTACGCCACCCACCGAATATCAATCAGCGTTTTACAAGCAAGGCCAGACCGTCAGAAGTTAAGATTTTTAGAGCCGAGATTCCCTTTTCATTTAAGCGCGTTAAAAATTCCGCACAATCCATCACATCAGTCAACAAGCTGCCTTAGCAAGAACCCTTGAAACTTTCAAGTTGGATGTATGTTGTCTCCGAAACACGCATACAAGACCCTACTTCCATTAGCTTCCTGCGTTCTCCTGATCCAACCTCAACCTCACGCTTCACCCTTCATGCGTCAAGCAATTCGGCATCCAAAACTCGCGGTGTTGTCCGTGTTGGGATTGCGCTAAGTGCCAAGGCTGAGCGCTCGCTTCTTGATTGGATTTCATTCAGTAGCCGACTGAGCGCTGTACGTCTCAAAGGTTCAGCACGGGTCAATAGCTACAGAATGAAGCGTTGATGCTTGTTCGTCGTGTCGCTGTATACAACGCTCGATTGCAGTACACCCGAAATCAAGGATGAATTCTACAAGGATCTTTCTCAATTGCTCCAAAGTGTTCGATCAACGGACGTCGTCGTAGTCGCCGGAGACTTCAATGCTCAAGTGGGATCCCTGGGCGAATTAGAAAGGCTTCTTGGCGGACCGCATGCAATCCCAGCCAACCGGGCGGACAATGGAGATCGTCTACTTCAACTCCGCGTGGACCTCGGATTGTTCCTGTCAAGCACGAACTTCACGCCCAGGGAGTGACACTGCCTTAGATGAAAATCGGCAACCTTCTCACTGCGCTGGACTCAGATAGACCACATCGCCATCAGTTACCGCTGGGGGGGATCAATTCAAAACTGCAGCCCCTACTGGCCAACAGCTGTGGATAAAGACGACGCCTTGTTACGAGCCAAATTCTCCTTACACCTGGCAAGCGACCGCAAAACAGCCAGCGACAAGGGATACTCGTAATACATTATCAGAGATTTTTGCAAGTCGGTCTTCGAAGTGGAACTCTCTGATCACCTATCAGTTTAATCACCAGTCGAAAGACTCAATGAACATCAGAAGGAAATGAACAAAGCTACGCAAATAAGTCGCAAGCTTCCCTGGACAGCTTGAATGTCAGTGTAGTCACGTTCGGTATGCATTTCGCACCTTCAAAGTGTAAAGTGTTACTTCATCTCACCCGGTGTATGCATCATGGATGAAGTGTCGGCGCGCAGACAGTAGGCTCGGTTCGCGTTTGATAATTGGGAGACGTCGCGACATCCGGTTGTCTGTGAAGGGTCCAGTTTATGCTGCGGCAGTTTGGTCAGTTCTGCTTTACGGTGCATCATTATCATCATCTTACAGCGGAATACGATGATGATGATGCAACCAAGACATGAGCAGAACATTATACGATGTCCACCGGCTACTGTAGATGGATTAGTACGACTAGCGTTAATTGGAGAATGACTGTTATCCTCCGCCTTCCAAAAAACGACATCAAATCAATACGATTTTTCTGAAGAGTGCCAAATTTGGTTAGCAAGAAAATAGAATGTCAAGGTCTATTCAGAACGTGTGCTGCTTATTAAATGAGGACGGACAGCAATAGCAACAGCTCCGAAAAATGATAAAATGACTAAAACACTGACCACCATCTCTTCCTGATAAAGAATAAAACAAACTGTACGCCGAAGAAATACCAAGTCAGACTTAATGCCATCCAGCAAGCATAGAGAGAGAGAGAGAGTGATGCGTGTGGATAAAACAGTCAAATACATCAAGTTCAGCACTGGCAGAAAGACAGAAGCATCAAGAATACACGACTGCCAATCGTAATCTTGGTTCCTCGAAGGTATCGCGAAAGACCAGACATAGAGGGAGAGAAAATCTATACTGTCAGCTGCGGTTTGCTTCAAACTGTTTCAGAGCGGATTCAAACACACTCAACGAGACACCACGATACACCAGGTGAGCGTGCACACCCAAACGACGGATCTCATTTACATTTCGATCTTCATCATCGAAGAACATCATCTCATTATACGGGACTCCGGTGAGTCTGTGAAACCTGAAATGTGAAGAGACGGAACGAGGAGGCACATATTATTCATTTTAAGGGGTCCAAGTGTGGCGCAGCAAAACAGATCATGCGAGGTGGTGCGTATGAACCACTTGGGACAAGTAGCCACCTGATCGTGCAGCCCCAAAAGGAAAAAGTGCACAATCGCGCATGAAAGTTTAGGCCACAATCAGAGTGTTCATCTTTGCACTACAAACACATTTGGTCTGGATACTAGCCAAGAGCCACTTATTACATGAAAAGTCCTACAGTTTCAATTCAGCATATTTCAATCTCACTCTAGAAGGAAAAGCTGACGATGGGTCTCGATCAAATAGGTCTACAGAATCAGAGTAATCGATGTTGAGTGATACGGCTGCATCGTAAGTGGTGCATTTATCCAGTCTCAGTCTATCTGAATTCTTCACATTGATACCATTTCCAACACCCTAATCCTTCATCTAAATAGATAACCGAAAGGGAAGCAAACAAAACTACCGAATGAAATTGTAAGGTCAGGGATTGCATAAACTGGAACTGGAACGTAGTTCCCTTTTACTGGATATCATTATAACTATCATCGTACAAGCGAAATACAGTGAGACAAACTTCACTGATCGCTGCCAAACTCGTAATGAATACAAGGTTAGTGGTAAAATTTAAGGTGGACAGGGATTGGTCCTACTTTGCGGGAGATAGAATAAGGTAAACCACTATGGTCAACATATAGAGTGCACAATCGATCTCTGCAAACATAACGTTTCATGCATTCCGGCCTGATAAGAAATGAAACGAAAACGCAACTGCAGTCGGTTCGCTGCCATATCCTTCAATGTCCCCAAACACCCAGTTGCGGAGTCTTTCAGATCCCATTTTGTAAGGCAAGAGACAGCTACTCTACCTTATGGCTGTGTGCATTTCGTCACGCCTCGTCTCCACGTCAACTATTGACCTCCACGTGGTTTCCCCCAGCCCGTAGCGGTTACAGTGAATAAAGCGAGATGCGGCAGACGACAGCTGAGCATACCTAATAGATGCTATAGGCACTAACGCCCATTAATCTAAGGTTGATGAACTAGCCATTTCATCCCTGAGGAAGTCCCCAAAACACGACGGCTTACTTCCAGATTATAAACCCGTTCCACCCATCCGATGTGAATACCGACAAACGAAAAATTTCGGTCGTGAAGACTTTGAATTTACTAAATACATCCACGGTCAGACCGAAGTCCTGCTTCCCTTTCATGGATGTTGCTCCCTTTTAAAGTAGCCAGACGTCGAAGTATGACCGAGGCCAGCACTTTGGTGACTATTGGGATCAAATTTATCGCGCTGTTTTCGCAATCGTTACGAGATCTTTTCTTGAAAATGGGAACGATCAATGATTCGTCCCAAGATGAAGGAGTGCGCTCTTGCGTCCAAATGTTGCGCAGTACGGTAGTAATACAGTTTACGAGGTCATCGCTCCCCATCTTGAAAAGAGTAGAAGGAAGCCCGTCCGGTCCTGTTGTCTTTCCTCGCTTCACATCATGAACGCAAGACCGAACTTCTGCTGGAGGATCGCAGCACACTGCCCACGGAGATTCAGTTGCGGACAAGGCAACCTGGTTAGCGGCAGGCTAGATGAACTGTTCGCTGAATTATTCCCCCCAGCGATCAAATCGTTGATCCCTATTGTGAATAGCTTAACCCCCTTATCGCAGACTGTCTCACTAACTGTGGTTCGCCGACCTCCCGTATTGAGTGTCAGTCGGAAAAGTCTTTGACTAGTCCCTGATGCAGCTGCTACTTCCATTTCGCTAGCATTCGTTGCCCACTAGTTGTCAAGGTCTTTCTCGAGGCTCTTCTTGATCTGAATTTGCAAACGGCACCTAACCCTGCCTTGATCCCGAGTGGTTGGGATTTGCCGCTTTTTGTCCATTAGTGCTGCTGACTCATCAGATATCTAATGCCTCGAGCGGGCTACCGCTTCAGATCCACAGGCAACCTTGGCTGCGAAGTGCATTGCTGGCTTAATCTGATGCCACTGTACATTTACACTACCACCCCGCAGCGCGTTTAGCTCTTGCCCTGGTTCTGATTCAAAACGGCACAGATGATGATCTGCGCAGAACTCAAGAAGTCGGTCGTTGTTATCTGTTCGTTGGCAAAGCAGAGCACAACGACCGCCTAGACAAGCTACGAATGCGCTCAGTCTTCCAACTGGAGCATTAAAAAAGGGTGAGAACGACTATATCGGAGCTTCGGCTCAATCGAATGAGTTCAGTGAGTTTATCATAAAACTCCTCCTTTTGTGCGTCAGAACTGCAGTTGATTGGCGTATACGCTGAAACGATGAATAAAACCCTTTTGGTGCTGTTTCTCTTCCGGATGCTGATAGACATTTGAAGCCGCATCGCACGTAAGCAGTTGTTGACGGGGATCCAATCGAGTAGTGCGGCCTCGGCTGTATTGTTGAGTATATGCTCACGCCAAGCTAGCCTACTAAACGGGCTTAGTAATCACCTGACGTGCAGAGGAGGAACCTCGAAGACAACCCCCGTGCACCCAAGTGGCAAACAGTACTAGGATCTTGGATTTGAGTCTCTTAAACGCAGCAGGTATCCATCACCAAAGAGTTCATTGTACGCGCCAGACACGCTTGTTGACCTACTTGCACCTTTGCGTTGAAGTCCCAGATTCAGTAGATGACGAGGATTCACAATACGCGATCCACTTCATGGAAAATTACTTGCCGGGCTACCTGGCGACGAACTGTGGCGAAAGACGAGGGAATGTAGTGGGTTGGTAGAAGAGGTAAAAGGAGACGGTTAGGTAGGGAAGAAAAAAAGTTAAACAAATCTTGCGATATCTGAGCGGTAGACCACTTATCACTACCCACCCCGCTTGATGCAATGAGCAGCGCGGTCCTGATTATGCTTTGCGACGACCGATGCAGTATGCAATTATTTTCGTTTCCGTATGGATTTAAGTTTGATGAGCGGCTACTGCCAGGGTGTCCAGGTACTGAGCAGGAGAACGATTAGGGATCCCGACGAGAGCCTTTAGTTCCAACATGAACCTGATCGCAACGGGGCGGTTAAAGCGAAGCAGAGGCCGATTTTCTTGTATCTATTACTCCACCATTCTACCGTATGAGACGCTAACTCGGGTCGCACCCTAAACCTCGAGGACTAAGAGACTCGACTTCGTCTGACCACTACCCATTGCATTCACCTTTCAGGTATGATTAGTCCTGCGGCTTAAAGAAAGCCATCCTGTATAGCCGGTTGGGTCAACGAGGTGCACAGGACATTACACCATGTGAAGGTGCAGTCTCGTGGTGATGGCCGCGGCGAATATCGCTAGCCATGGTAACCTATCTGGTGACATGCGCAACACATGCTGTGACCAACGTAATCTATCGAAGTCGACCTCTTACTCCAGTGAGCGACCGCGGTTACCTAAGACTTTTCGACTGACCTCAGCATTGCTCGTCCGGTTGCCCCACCGGATTCGTGCAATGCTGCGTACACAGCAGTGTTCAAACACCGACGGTCCATCTTTCTCTTGTCTTCTTATTGGCCAAGTTTCGGCTCCATACAGCAGAACTGGCCGAACTGCCGCACCATACAGTCGAAACTTCACAGACAGCCGGATGTCGCGACGGCGTCACAGATGTCTAAAGTTGGAAAATGACAATCGAGAGTTCTGTATGCAAGCTGACACTTCATCCGCGATGTGTCGACCGGGAGGGATCTAGCCGCACAAATAACAAAACTTATCCACTTGCACCATAACTTCTCCAGTAAGAATGACACTGGGTGTTGGATCAATCCAGTCTTGTAGTACAATTTTACACTTAAAAGGTGCAAAACGCATGCCGAATATGGCTACAATCGCATTCAAGTTATCCAGAAATGCTTGCAACTTACCTGGATCGTCACTTAGTAACACAATGTCGTCTGCATACTCTAGATCAGACAGTCTACCACCCGCAAGTGAATTGATACCCCTATCCCTGCACGAGGATAGGGCTGTTTCAAGAATTAAATCTATGACAAAGTTAAATAGAAAAGGAGACAGAGGGCAACCCTGTCTAACACCACTTTCCGTGGTGAACTCGGGTGAAAAGTGCCGTAAGCTCGGACTCGACTTCGGCTATGAGTATAGAGGGATCGTAATATTGAAATAAACTTCTCGGGCACACCTTTCAGAGAAAGGCAGTGACAGAGTTTAGAGCGGTCGACAGAGTCGAAGGCCGCTTTAAGATCCAGGAAAATAGAGATGGTGGGTCTACGAAACGAGAGCCTGTGTTCTAGGATTCAACGAAGAGTAGAGTTGTGGTCGGTACAACCTCGACCGGGTCTGAAACCAGCCTGGTTCTCACGCGAGCACTATTCACGTGTGGCAGACAATCGACGGAGTATGATGCCAGCGAGAAATTTAGAGACGATGTGGATTAAACTAATTCCTCTACGGTTTTCACAAGAGGACCTGTCGCTCTTCTTGTAAATCGGTATGATCATCGATTCACACCATTCAGTTGGAACCTGTTCCTTTTCCCACACTGAACCCAGGAGCTTCGTTAACTCCGAAACCAATGCTAAGCCTGCATCCTTAAAAACGGATGGGGAGAGCCCGTCTGGGCCTGAGGCCTTATGCCTTTTGAGACAGCTTATTTCCCGAGAAACCTCCATTTCAGATGGAGGACTGGCATCGACTGGCAGAATTTGTGCAGTCGCGGTAGAGAGTGACAGTTCAGATGTCGATGGGGGCCAGTTGAACTGAGCCTTGAGATGTTCAGCCCACCGATCAAGACGGCGTTGCTGATCGTGAATCAGGGTGCCATCGGATTCCTCAATTACCTTACACTTATTTTCCTAGAACCCGTATTCCTAATTCGACGGAAAAGATTGCGACTATTGCTGATAGCGGCAGCCTTCTCCATCTCTCTACACTACTCTACTCACCACTTGTCGCGGTCATTCCTGAGACTCTTGATGAGCTGGAGTTTTAGGGCTTTGCGCGCTGTGTCATATGCGGGATCGGGAGGAAAGGTTCTGCGGGCGTTCAGCAGGGCAGCCGAGGTCAATGAGATCAGTCGTTTATGCTTTGAGCCTGCGTGAGCCTACGTTGTTTTTATTAATATTTGCATAGCTTCCTTGATTTGTTTCCAGTGTTCATTGAGTCCTCGGCTGGCGGTTGGATTGACAGGCGTTCGGAGAGTTCCGCTTCGAAGGCCGATTTGCAACTAACGTTGTATCGTAGGTATTCGTTGACCATAGAGGTTTTTTTTCCCGTCCCTAACAATAGGTCTAATCCCTGTCCTCCTTACACATTATCACTTACGTTGTATGCAATATGAGCTTGGCAGCTATCAGTGAAGTTCCCTTCACCGTATTACGCTGCACAATAATGATGATACCGAGGTAGATAGTGGGTGGAATAAAGTCAAGGGTGATCAAGCTAAGACCTGATATGAGGGTATGAAAACCCTAGCCAGGAATCTTCGTCATATAAGTCCCATTAGGCTCCCTGGATGGTGACCTCGGGACAATATTGGCTGAGTCGTAAACAGTGGTGTTCGTACCTCTTCTCAATTTCTTTGCAATATTAATACATTGAAATTCCCAATTTTCTCTTCGATTATATTTCGGATCTTCTTTTCTTTCTCCTACTGTTCATCCAAATAGGCAGCCAAAAGACAGCAACCAAAACCGGCGCACAGAAGTGCATGGTTGTTCAAACTGAGGTCATTAGCATGTTTGAGCGATGTACTTATACTTTGGGAATCACACTATCGTACCACGTCTTGAACTGAATCAGGCAATGAAGTCACAAAGAATAACAGCAGCACTGATGTCAGTCGGTTTAAGTAAGCAACAGCAACAGTGGGGCCCTATACGGTTCACAGCTCAAAGTGACGGGGCTTAGATTGCCGGTTACCAGCACTGAACATCAGGTTCTTGTGACTAAGGGGTTTACTTCACCTGCTGTTCATCACGCTAAAGTGTCTAATAAAAAAACAAGAACAAACGAACGGATATCTACAGGGACTACAGTACTCAATGTTCACGAGAAGAGCATGAGTAGCGTGAATCGTCAACTGTGCTCTAATTCTGTGATGTCATTACAGCCAAAACTGTTGAAAATCATAGCGGACACCATGTACTCAATTCTGTGGTCACGCTCGAATCTGACAATACTCAGAATTGACACTAGGAAATTGGGTTAGAAAAATCATCCCCCTCCCGCTGCATGGAACTGAAACGGAAAAAGGACCGAACGCTGAATGCATCGTCCTAATGTTGAACTGAGGGCATCATAAGATTTAAATCCCTTGGATACATTAAAACCACGTGAGACTGAATATTTCAATTTCATTTAAAATAAACAGTAGGTAATTACAAATTATGAAAATAAGTAACGGAAGAAACGCAATTTTCATCGAGCCTGTCAATGGTCCCGAATATCCCAGCTAATTTTTCATGCTATTTAAAACAATACACTACTAACATGCTGTCGCAGTTTCGGAAGTTTACTCTTTCGAATCTACCAGGTGTGCCACATGACAAGAGAATGTATCGTGCTAAGCCACTAGGTGAGGTAATGACGGCTCTTGTCCATAAGTCAGCTATCTGATCTAAACCAAATCCGAAGAACCCCGTTAATGTTCGCCCTATTCGTGAAACACGAAAATAAATTTGAATGTTTTCAATACATCAAAATCACTTCTTCCATAGTAAAACTTCATGAACCTGCTATTCTCAGTCACGTGCTCTCTTCCTTAACTGCTGCTTAGGATCCTTTTCAGTTTGCTTACAAAACAAAATGCTCTACTTTAGACACAGTATCATATGTACCGCACTTTATTAATGAGTCTCTGGGATTCTCAATGAAGTCCGTCCGCTGTATATTTATTGATTATCCGTTGGCATTCAACTTAGTCTCTCATCCTTCCCGCCGTTACAAATTACCCTTGTTTGGTTACCCTATGCCGATTCTTTCATGGTTTAAAGACTATTTTACGGACAGATTTCAACGCACCGAGTAAGAATTTATCTTGTCGAATATTGATTTACTCTGGAGTTCTTCAAAGTGCTATGTTTTCCATTACTAATTCACTAATTAACTTAGTGATTTGTCTGACACATCATCAGTCAAACTTGATAAGTAGGCAGACAACGTAGCAATCTGTCAAGCGCTTTCAAATCAGTTTAATTTCCCTTCATTCTCCAATAATCTCACATAAATTCAGGGATTTTCTCTGAAATCAGGCTTTATTCTCAACTTATCGAAATCTTTCCAGCGTATCTTCACTCTTTCGAGTTTTTCCTATCCCAATGAACCCTCGTTCTTAGCGTGGACACCTTCACGTACCTTGGTGTTACCATGGAAAGTAATTGCAGATCGTCTAATTATATCTTCAGTATTGCTAGCCAGCTTTGACGGTTATCTCTTCATATCCGCAGGCTATTGCGAAATAGTCTATTGTCTATTCTTTTGTTTATCGATCTGTCCCACCCCTTATTATCTAATACTCTTACAGCACCTTGCCCGATCTGCTTGAAAAAGATCTCACTCCTCTTCCTTGTGAATCAGACGGCCGTGTTTCAATTCTTCAGGAATATGGAAACTCAAACTGTGCGACCACCATAATGATTCTGGTGGACATTTTTCTCACAAAATCTTCGCTGAGCACGTACATCTGTATTTGGACTTATCCGTCGACCGTTCTCATCCTTCAACTCGGTCGAGTTTATCACTCTTTCTCGTTCGAAGAAACACTCATAAAAAATACCCTCTTCCATATTCGGCTCGGATCCCAAAGTCTGGCAAAGCTTTCGCTTTGAGGTAAGCATTTCCGACGGTGGAAAAACGCGGACAGGCATTAGTCGTCGTGCAGGAAGAGCAAATACGCGACAACCCATTGGTTGGATTTACCTTTCAAAATGTTTGAGTTTCGATCCCGGATAGATCTCCATAAAGTCAAAAAGTTGGTCCCATTGCAATAGATTTAGTAGGCGCTTGGCAATACTGATTTCGCCGGTTCTAAAACGAAGAGTGAAACCATTTGAGAGTTACGAAAAAATTTTGCGTTTCACTGGGACATAAATCAGAAAAGACGAAAACGGCCTACGATTGGATGCCGACACTTGTAGGTAGATCGTAAAAAGTGAATAGAAAGAACAAATAAACGCGAGAATAAAAAAAAAACAATCGTTGAGTATCAGGAAGTTGCATGCAATTAGTTTCTTTACCATGATACGTAAAATAACAATATCACGTTGATCTCAGCCACTGCGTGAATAAAACCTATGGAACAAGCCTGGTTAATATAGAGGAAGATCTGCGAACAGATGAACACATGCGTCAGACAAACTGAAGAGGGTCAAGGGTCCTAAGGAACCGAATCGGAACGCAATCATT
>UZAN01054694.1:0-13508 GCA_900618425.1 Echinostoma caproni | reverse complement strand
TGCTCAAGATTTAGATGGTCACTGTCTGGCTCTTTGGACCAATACACTTAAAACTTAGCCTAAAACAGCTTTTTCACACAAAAGTGAAACCGAACAGGCGAGAAAATGTTTTTACAAGCGTGGGGAGGTTCTCTTTAAACATGTCAAGGCATGGAGTTTAATGAAAATAGATTGTGTCGAAATCAAGGATATACTCAAGCCAACATTGTGTTCGACAGTAGCGAGGACCGATCATTTGATAATGTCAGTTTTTCAACTGCTAACAGAGTTGAGAAGGGTTCGTGGAACAGTGCTTCGGAGGAGCAGAAACGTTGTTCCTCCCTACAGGTGTCACGGGAGTTGCGAGGAAATTCACTCCGGTCAAGTGATCCTATTTGAAAAAACAAAACAAAATAGATTGCAACTTATGCAATCGGAAGATTCAGCTGATACGTTGTAGATGAATTGGATAGGGATTCCTCCCAGCATCTTTCCGAAATGAAGCCCACATATCTATGGAATACAGACACAAACTCTATATCTCTTTTCAGATTTGAAGGGAACTTTTTCTATTCAGTCTTGGAAGCCGGATCACTTTGAACGTTCCATAGAATCGGATTCCATTTGGCGTGATAAAATGAAATTTAGCAGTGTTTCGCCTGTGTGTGTGGTCAAATCAGGGACTTACCCAAAGCATAATGGGTATGTGACCATGTGGTGTTCCCCTCACATTCGGTTTCTGTGCGTGTGTGGAACGGAATGGAGTAAAAATGTGAAAATGGAGAACAATTTCGGATTTTCTATCGAAAAGATAACTGCATATCAAACAGTAATGTGGGACAATAAAACGGGTGTATAATGTTACCAAGGAGTGAAAGAGGTGTTTTTTTAATAATTGACATTTCCGTATAAACTAGATAAATCCACTGGTTCTTTTTTTCACAAACCACACGTAGGGCGACGATGGTTCAGTATTGGGGTTGTAAATATAAGGGCCTCGAGGTCCAGAGTTCGAGCCCAACACTTTTTTATGACCGCAGCCCCATTCAATAATCAAAATGGAAAGTAAAATATCACTACGAAAATTGAATCATTTCTCCTATTGAGGGTTTGGTTTCCTTTTTTATGGGTTAACGAGTACCAGGCACTCGCTGAGGCACGGTCGAAATCGAAAGATTGTGTATCGAGTTGTGATTTGTCAAACCGGTTACCTTAACTTATACATTCGGAAGCGTTTTAGAAAGCAAAACGAGATAGATAGATAGAAAAAACGAGTGTCACGACCCTAAAAGCTGTCAGCGTTTTATTGTCTATGTAAACTACGAGCAAATCGATGCTCAATTCGTGCAATTCGATCTGTGCATTGATCATTTGCATGATTATTTTAGAGTACCAGGACAGAATAATCTAGATAAGATCACTTAAAAGAAAAAGTGGAATAGTCCCAGATACAGAGTACGGGGCCTTTATCAGTTCATGGTCATAATACGGATTGAAATCGGTTCTGAGAAAGCAGTAAACAGGTCGCCAGTTAACGGGATAGCTTCGTAGTAAATCAATTACCACGTTCAACATGTGTACGTAGTCACTGGAACATGCGCCGAAAGCATTAGTTTTGGTCGTGGTTACGTAGTTACGCGACGAAATTTGCTGGGGAATCGTTTTTTTGCGTTCGACTAGGGCTAAAATCAACGGTTTCCGACAGTTTGGTATTCATTCTATAAGCGAACTTTCGTCGGGATTGATGAAGCAACTTGAATGCATCTATCTTATGATCTGTGTCTGCTTCACATGCATTATCAAATGCGAATTTGTAAGTGAGCACAATATTTCGCTAGTGGTTCTATAAAACAATAGAGTCGAAAACTTACGGTTCCCACAGTAGTCCGAATCGCTCGTCAGAATGCTGATACTCCCTGTCACGGGGTTAAAGAACACACGGAGATCACAGCAACCGGGTTATGATGTACAGAAATCAGTTCTACTAATGAATGATGTTGAATTTCATGCTTTGTTAAAGATAACCATCTATCTGTCGGATGTTCAGAAATGTTCTATTCGATAACTTAACTTTCAAACTGCATAACGTTGGTACAAGTTTGATTATCTTTTCGGCCTTTTGTATTGTATGCTGTCAAATAGCTTGGTGTAACCATAGATATCAATCTTCCTTGGTCAACTCACATCCACAACTGCATTAGTGAACTGTTCCACCTATCATTTCAAATTCGAATGCTCAGGCAGCTGTTTTGCGCATCTGAGTCAGTTATTTCTGCATTTGTTTATCAGTGTGTTTTCCCCATCTTACTTTACTGTTGCTCAGTTATTTTTCCTGGCTTACTCAAACAGGATTTCAAAGTCTTGCACCGCGGTCTAACTATTATTAGCCGTGTCTCTTCTATTCCGGTGAATGAGTTAGCTTTAAAGCTTTCGAGTATCACGCAATTTCCTGTTTGAAATTCGCTGACAGGATTCTCACCGATTTTGACCACCCACTGCAAGCAGAACTGATACTTTGTTGTTCCAATCATTCAATACGCTCCCAATTCCGCCAAATTTCATCTCGAATAAATGCTTAGCTCGATTCACCCATACCGTACCTTGCTCGTCTACTTGCAAAAATCAGTGGACAATAAATGAACTTCGTCTTAATCTCGGATTATGAAATGTCCCCATGTCTGTAAAAGATTTTCACCCAGTTTATTATGCACATTGTGACGGTTGGCGTGTATGATTTTTTAACTGAAATATGAGCCCCATGGCCTGCAAAGGTTATACACACTACACAATACAATACAATAAATCCTTTATCAAACAAACTATAGCTTAATCAATAGACAAACAACATAAACGTATTTGAATGCATGGAGGAGTATAATTTGGGTTTATAGGAGTATTATTTTGGTGGCCGCTCTGCTTAACGGTTGTGAGACCTTGAATTTGCGGGTAGAAGACATCCGTCGCCTAGGGGGTTTCGACAATCAATGCTTACGTAGTCTGGCTCAGGTGTGATGGAGTGAGCGGGCTAGTGACTTATAGGTAATTCGTCAGGTTTTTGGGAATGCATTGATCACGAGCCCACTATCAAATCGAATCCAGCGCTACTTTGGTGAGCACACGTTTGTATGTGTCGGACGGTCACTTCCCGCAGTGCGCCTTATCGCAGTGGCTGTTGCAGGCTGGAGAAAACCACGTGGAGGCCAGCAGATGACGGGGAGACGAGGCATGAAGAAATACACACAGCGATTAGGTACATTAAGTGTTTCTCGCTTTCCAGTTTGGGGTCCAAATGACTCAGAAACCGCATGGTTGGAGATACTGAAGGTTATGGCTGCGAACCGACAGCAGTGACTATCTTGCTGTCATCACCTCTTATCAGATCAGAATGCTTGAAATTGTATGTATGCACAGTTGGACTATGTACTATGTGTTCTAACCATAGAGGTTCGCTTTCTTTTCCCGTCGCTAAAAGTTAGTAACCCCTATCTTCCTTACACACCTCACTTACCTTCTATGCAATATGAGTTTGGCAGCGATCATTGAAGTTCCCCTTACTGTATTACACTGTTCATCGATGATGATGATGATGATGATGATGAGCAGTGAAGGTTGTAAAATTATCACCCCGAAAAGCGTGTGTTCTAATCCCAACACCATCATCATCGCCTGCAGCACCATCCCCATCTGACTTTTCTCACTCTATGTGTTTTGTATTACAACCCTTTGATGAACCACTTCCTCCTTTCGAAAAATTTTATCGGTGCACATTCAGCAAATGGAAGTAAATTTTAAAAAAATACAGTCATATGTAATCGTATTTTCACTAGATCATTAAAAGATTTCATAAACCCGAGCGTGATTGACTTAAACCAATCTTTTTGCATTTCATTATCTTGTGTCAAATTTTCGCCCAGATAGTTGTCAAAATACTTTGACAGTATGACGATGTATTCTATTCCCACTGATATTTTTTCACGGATGATCCGAGATAACCTGACTAATATTTTATTTTTTGACCGATGTCAAACGATAATTAACTATATCTTCCTTCGTTGTCGCGTTTTAACTTAGTAGCACACATGTATCCCATGCAATCAGTTGAATGTTCAGCCGTTTGTTCCCCTCCCCGTGGCAGTGGATATACGAGGCTGGTTTGATCCACGGATAGCCAAGGTCCTGTGATAATTTTCGAGTATATATTGGCAGATTGGAGGGAGAGGTATGCGTCTTTGAGTCTGAACTGGGAATGGGAGTGACTTGCGAGTCCAAAACGTCATATCCATTGTACTTACCGATACGATTACACATGGAGTTCCCGATAAACTTTGAGCCATTTTCAACTGTAAACGTATAGAACAAAATAAAAAATGCGGAAATGATGACTAAGCAATCGTAAAGGCTGCAAAAGTAACCACGGTATATACAATAAAAGCCAAAGAAACGACCACATAACTTCCCCACAATTAATATTTGTGTACGATAATTGCTTGGGATTTTGTGTGGCGTACGACTCGTTTATCCTTTTGACGGCAACGTTCAAACGTTACTCAAGAGGGGACAGACGTGTAACAATGGGGATTTGATCTAAGCTGATTGACTACTGACAAATGACGAAGAAGTCATCTACTAAACACCGGTATAAGAAAGTCGTTCCATCCTTTCAATTCTGCCTTGTACAACCAAAATAACTGCACCAAACGGAAGACTGTTTTTACAAAAAACACCTTGGCAAGGTGTTCTATAGGTCAACGTTTAAATGAATACCCCGAAAATAAATAACAAATTCATCGTAAAACAATTTTTCTATGTGTACGTAAGATAGCACAACATTAACTCTAATCGTGCACGAGTTCTTCGCCTATTTAAACAAACCAAACCCTCTTGGACACATTCTGTATNCACGAAAAATTCTAACAGCCTATTCATGCACATCTCCATAATTTCATAATCTCGTTTGCTTACCAAAAGAATCATTTCCGTGATCCAAGGGAAGATTTTCGCCGAGAATTCGACAGACTGACTGATTGCTATCGTTGTTGTCTAAAAAGATCCAATCAATTAGTTTGAGACCCAAAACGAGAATTGTTTGTATATTTTCAAAACTATATCACTGCAATTATATTTAAAATCGATTTCAATCAAGATATCCTTGAGCAATCACTTATTGCGTTGTTCACTAATTTTAACGGTGTACCTCATAGGATTCGCAGGATGTTCAGACCCGTGGATTGCTGTTGGGATTATATAGTTATTTTTAAACTAGTTGTACGAGGCACTAAAACTGGTATATACATTACAAAGCCGTGATTGCGGCTATACTATAAGAAAGGATTACTGATTAATGTAAAAAACAGCCCGTCATTCAGGTTACTGGCTTGCTTGGCACAAACCTGCCAGGCTTGATTGATAACTCGCATTCAACTCATTCAATATCAATTATTCCACACCACCACTTAAGTAACTGTGAGTTAGATGCGAATTATCAATCAAGCCTGGTAGCTTTGTGGCAAATCAGCCCGTAACCTGCATGGAAGTCCTGACTTGGTGGAAGGCTTCGATTAGAGTTAACCGATTGTCCTCTGTGTCTCCGTTCGTTGCTGTCGGGCCAAATGAACTGACTGACTATCACTGGAGATGACACCTGAACAAACATGAAGTGACAATTTGGTTCAGCCATGTCATGAGCTGGTTGGCACAGTGGTAATGCACATGCCTTCCATGCGGTGGGCCCGTAGTTCAAATCCTGGGCAGGAAAGTGGATGTGCACTACTGCGCTACTATTCTAATGAGAGCTAAACTCGATTCTAGTACTTCCGAGTGTATGGTTGAATCGATGAAATGAGCATTGTGCATGATAGTGAAGTCCAAAGGATAGTCAGTCAAATCAAAAAATAACAATCATCCCACATCACTACTCACACGTAACTGTGAGTTAAGTGAGGGTTAAAAATTCGTTGCAATAAACGTGTTTGCTTTTTAATAAATGGCTTAAGGGTCCACAACCCTGCTAGCGCTGTGTCTAAAATCATTTGCTGTCCTAAATGTTGGATTGAGATGACTCTTTTTCCAGTAACCGTAATGAGAAACCCAATCATCAATTTGAAAAAGAGATTGAAGTATTTCACAAGTTTTCTCAAATACCCACACCGAATGAAGTATCTCAAGTTGATTGATTTTTAATAAACGTATGTTGTATGATAAAACACTGTAGCGCAGACTTACTATTCGCTGATGGAAACTGACAAATTAGCCCCGTGGGACTTGGAAGTCGCGAATCACATAAGGCCCCACTAGGTTAGGCGTGGTATTGAATCGGGCGACAAGAAAGCTGCCTACCACGATAGAGTTTGGTTTATGGAACTTTCATTTCACATGCGAATTGAGTGAAAACCTCAGGTATGCGTTGCTCACCTGGTTCATCATTATTTTCGGAAAAAGCAGTCCGTGCTGGAACTCGACCGAATTCAATCGGATTTGCACTCGGGGACGCGAAGCAAGCAAGTTCGATCCACCAACCGGACTTACCTCTCAGTTGCCTGTTACAAGTTAGTATTGTTTGATGATGCACTCATCCGTCATTGTCTTTGAGTGATATGGCGTTGGTATGATTTGACAAATTCACTTTTTCTATGAACTAACTTTCCCCAAACAGTTCTACATAAATTCTGATTAGTATTTTATGTTGTAGTCCATTTAGGTCATTTAACTAGCACAGATGGCCTTAATGTGGTTTGTTGTCGGTGTCGTGTCCAGTTCCCTAATTGCCTGTCACTGGGATCTTCCTGAGTTTCCCTTTCCAGGTTGCATCCGTCCACTGGGATTTCACCGTTCTACTGTGATATAGAATCAGTGCAATCAGAATCGACACGATACTCGTTCGCAAACAGTTTTTCACTCTACGTCGTCGAGAATTACGTTTAAGGTTCTTGTAAATCAATAGCTGAACAGCTTCATGCCGTTTTGCGGAGTTGACCGAAGCGGTCCTGTCATTCATCACACAAGTGTGCAATAGCCGAACGAACCGAGGACATTCATCAATCAGCAGACGTGAGTATACGCATATCTGATTATTAATAAACATACATTTAATTTTCTGTTAGGTGAAATAAATTTGGACACATTTTGTACACTAAAGCGATCTTGGTGGTGAAGCTGGAAAGGGTGGCACAATAGTGTAGTCGTTATCACCAGGGTGCTTTGAACCCTATGGTTTGAATTTCGAGCCCCATCAGCGCCACCCGACTTTATTGGTAGACAAATGTGCTGCCGTCTGGTTTATTACCACGCCTAACTTAATGGGGCCTTACATGATTCACCACTCCAATTTCCGGCGCTTGGGGTTACCGGTTCCCTCACTAAACGGCAGCAATCGTTGCGACTATGGGGCTTTCCCCATGTGCTATTCATCACGAAAAAAGGTGTGTGTATTAAAAAATAGAGCACTCTGTCCGAAACATGCACTGGTAAATCACCATGGGGAATCAAGCAAAAGCAGTGGCCTAGCGGTTGCTTCGTTGAACAACATGTGTTGATATGATTTCAAATTACATATCTTTTATTTAACAGTTTTCGCTGGCAAAAAATTACTTGTTTATTCACCATGCAATCAATTTCTTTTCTGATTACAATTTTGTAGAAAAGAAAAATATATAAGGTAAAATAGAACTATAATTAATTATATCTCGGAATATGCTCATTGATTACACTGTGTTCATAAGTATATATCTATATAATATAATAGTAATAATATTAGTTAGTAATGTTGAGAAGACAGATCACTGTGAAACCCACTTTGAGGAAATCGAACACGCACGTCTATCTCAAGGGCCGTTTTGGATTAGCACAAATATGGAACCGCAGTTGGGTGAAATTGGGATCCCCTGGGCTATTTGGTAAAGACTCCTAATCCCAAATATATATATTTGATATTTATTTTTGAGGGAAAACTGATCAAATATATTTTACAATCTTATATTTTTGTTACTTGCCCAGCAAATAAAAACAAAACAATCAAGATGTGTCACTTAACGCGAACTCACCAACTGAGGCTTCCAACACCAGCATGAGTAAAGTGAGAACAACAGCGCCGGAACAAGTCAACATGGTATGTTTTCAACTGTTACCGGGTTGTGCTCAACGGCAATATTTAAAGACTGAAAAAGAACAATAAAACGGGGTTCCTTTCACAAATTCGCGCATGCGCGCGCGGGGCGGTAGAACACGGAACTCATTTTTAGATGCCAGGTGGCTTGGGGCCGACGACAGTCAGTCA
Source organism: Echinostoma caproni (assembly GCA_900618425.1). Lineage (NCBI taxonomy): Eukaryota > Metazoa > Platyhelminthes > Trematoda > Plagiorchiida > Echinostomatidae > Echinostoma > Echinostoma caproni. Next base: position 5,257 of record UZAN01054694.1, on the reverse strand, counting down.
GTCAATGGATTGGTGCATGTGGCACCCACGGAAGCCACACAGCGTTGTGTGATTCATGCAAACAGATAAACATACACACAAACACACAAACGGTCCATGATCTGATAAGCTCCCGGTCATTTTGAAACGTGTGTGTACTCATCATTTCAGAGGGGGGGGCTCAGATTTGAGCTTGTTCAAAGACAACTCATGCACATGTGACACTGCAGTGCACAAAATTGTTGATACCCGTGCGCTGCATTCAAATAGGCACTCCTGTTCGTCATTCTGGCTGCAGGGCGGTAGCAGCTATTGTTACTGCTGCCCCTACTCATGTACAAATAACCAGTCGGAATGCTAATTGTCACAAACAGCCAAGCGATTCAGAATCCGTAACCCGTTAACAGAGACACCGCTGATTGATGAACAGTGACTAGCCTGAGCCCCATATAACAAACAGTATTTATATTGGTATTTTTTATGACTTGTATCAGCTTATACGTATACATTTCAGTTAAAAAGGTACATTGGTCGTCACACGGAATAAAATATACAATTTCATATAACATGCAAAGCGTAGAGTATCATTGAAATTTATTTCAAGTAGAAACGTTTGACTTGCGATCTGTTCCTAATTGTTTAGGAGTCTAGCCAGGTAGTAGGGTATAGGAAAGTCCTTATAAACGTTAATACGAGAGACCAGATGCGGAAATGAGGAGCGTGTGGACAGATGAAAACGACAAGATGATCTAGATCGGGATACAGTGACCAACAAGTTTGGGCGATTTGAGTCGCTTTTGTTTGTTGCCACACTGGGCTTTATCTGCGTAACGTATTCCCGTTGATGCGTTTTTAACTAAGCAGGAGCTTGATTTATCTCGTTTCTGGTATACCACTATCGACCTCTAGATAGATTAAGCTGATGTTAGATGAATGCTTGTGTGCATCGTTTTCGGTTGGTGTAAACAGCAACAAAGTGGTGAAAATTTGTTACTTGCTCAGGATAATAAGAATGATGATCGAGAGTGAGTAGAATATTTGGGAAAGTGTGAAACAACCAGTCATTCAGTGATAAGGCTCAATGATGAATGAGATACTTGTAAAACAGAGAGAGATGTTAACTCTTTTTCAAACCTCCTCAGGTGCTACAATCTGGTATTCATAAAAGAAAGTTTTGCTAACTAAGGTGGTTCAACGGACAATAATCAGAGGAGGGGGAAATTTGAATCAGTCCCACGGTAACCTGACCGATTGCATCAGAAACTTTTGTGCACACAATTGGGTTACGTAACTTGAATAGCGCAGCCTCGCTGAGCGATAAGAGCTTAGAGTTGATATTACAACGCACTTGCTTGAACGGTAGAAGTGGGTCAACAATGTGGGCAGTTATGATGCAGTTGTGATGCTTTGGGATGGATGACTCTGGATTTCTCTTATCAGTTTTACCTATGAGATTTTGTGTGCCGCCTTGACTGTAATAACCACTGTGTTTGGACAGTCGTTTTGACAGGGGCCGATTCGTTCTACCAGTGTAAGTGTCACCGCAACCACTAGTGCAATGGAACAGTTTTCGCTTTTCCAGGCAAATTCCATGAATGTGCCGTATCAGTTAAAGCGTCTCAGTAGAAAATGTTAGACAAAAAAGGGCCTTGAGCTGTTGATGCACATCGAGTATATTTAATTATTTATTTATGTTCCTGGTGAAATATAGGTCAATCAACTTATGTGTTCATCATTCTTCCAACAGCGCTTAAATTCTGTTTCGCACTCCTAATTGCTGAGGGTTCTGCAATTCCACAAAACTTCTAGCCCGACCTCGTCACCTGATTCCTTGGATGCTGTATAGAAATGTCGTTGGGTTCAACCTGTATCTACAGTCAAACGGAAGGTACAAATGAGAGCTATTTAGGTTCAACCCTATTCCATTTTGACGTGCGGTTGAACAAGATGTGGAAAAACGCCTCATTGTTCGTCCGATATAATGAGCACAACGAGTGCACATAAACTGACACGAAATTGATGATCGGGACGAATAAGGCACTTTGTTCTCGAGCTGCTGAATATTAAATACTTGGAGTTAGGGGTGACTCTCAAAAACCCCTCACAAAACAAGTCAACGATGGATCTTCTTGCTACCCATGGGCGTTTTTGATTGTTTATTTTTTCCCTTTTAGTACCAATTCGAGAAATATACTTTTCGGTTTTAATCTCTTATGTGGCCCATCTCTGCATTTAGTGCCCCCCTCCACCAATCACATAATCAGACCTTGTTATTTTACAACGTATGCACAGGTAATCGTCGTCTAAATAGAGAAGTCGTATACTGATTGCTCTTGACTAATAGCAGCAAAGACATAGATGGATAACAGTACGCTGATGTTACGTCTAATGTGTGGTAATATTAAAGTCAGCTCCCGTAAATGAGGCTCGTAAAACTAAATGTTGGGTAAAACTATCTGATGAGAGTCAGGGTGCTACACGAGTTTAATCATTACTTATATATATATATATATTAAATATATAGGTATTGACCTAACTCGTGCAACATCCTGATATTCATCACATTTGTTCCTCTCAATGCTTCGTTTTTCTGGTCCCATTCACAGGATTGAACGTTACCCAACACCATTGCCCAACACATATTCGATATTATATCCACTTATGTCTTCCATTATCGACATGTCATTAAAATGTACGATTTCGCGATTTTGACAGTGGTTGCTGGTGCATCAGTTGTAAAATAACAAAACCACAGTAGAAAAAGTAACTAGAATTTATTAATTAAAATGACTCATAGACTTCATACAGGTATTTTGTTTTCATTTAGTCCATTTGTCCTTCTTTTTTGAACGCCACAGGCAGTCGCTTTAGCATAGAGACTACCAAGTTGACCGTCAAACAGAATTTGCAAGTTTCCCTAATACACCGCACACATTTACCACTGACGACCAATGTCGGGGTTGCTAACTTATCCCTGTTTCTGATATAGGGTAAAGTTTTCGATTAAATTAAGCTCCCAGCTGCTGCGTGGTTTTCACCCTCTCGATTTATGTTTTGATGAGGAAACTTCGTTGAATAAGCAACAAAATGGACTGATGTTAACATCGAAGCACATACACAAGACACCTACTGAGTCATCAGATTTATGCTCCTCTCGATTAAGTTGCCTCCGGGCTCTAATTATATGCTGAAACCTTTTGAATGTTTCAACCGGTTTGGGTATGGTGACACTATAAGACGTTTACTCAACAGATGCGCACCTCAAGGTCAACTTTCGAAGATCAACTTTTATGTTTCTTGGATTATACTTTCAGTTCTTTCAGTAGTGTGGATAACGCGTGAGTAGTTAATAGACAAATTATTTATCAGTTTAATAAAGCTAGAACATTTTCAATAACTTGCTTATTTACAGTGCACTGAATGAAAAGAAATAAACAATTTAGAATATGTGAGCTCAACATAATAAACACTAGCCTGGAACAGGAATCATTTATTAAAAATAATAAATTCCCATGCTACGTTGCTTAAAACAATTTCGAAGTCTCAGATGTAACTTTCGAACTACTACAACCTTTATCGCAACGCTCAACGTCACGTTAATTCAAATGGTGAGAGGAGAGAATTAAGATAGTTGGTCTGGAATATACACTCAGGAATAAATACACCTTACTCATAACCATCAAATTACAACTATGATATTGGAGACTGAAGTGTATTTCTAAAATGAGGGTGATGTTGCACCAGTTTGATCAACACCTGTATATATAATAACAAGAATACTTGTACCCAAATAGTGTTTTTTCGTCACAATAACCTTGTTTGCAACACCAGGTAATTTTTGGATAGACAGCTCTTTCAGAGCCAGTTCATTGAGGAATCAATACTATAATTCGGTGTTTTGTAAATGGGTTAGATGCTACTAACCGCAACTAACGTGAGTTGAGTGTCTTTTATAGAATACTTTATGATAAGTAGCATACGTATATGTTTATATATACTATAACCAAATGAATGCTTTTGCATACGAACTTGTTTTTTCTTTTGAACGAAAAAAACATTCTTTGTAATGTCTAGCCAAAAGGACAAATAGAATTCATAGTTCTAAGGCTCTCACAAAAATGGTCATTTAATCTATTGCACAATCAACCGATAATTACAAATGATTGAAGTGATGCATATTTCGGAGAAATTTTTGCTTTTCGCTGTGCTTATTCTGCTCACAATATAATATTTTCACATATTTGTTCTGAACTCTGTTTTTTTCCCCCCCAGTATCTACTGCCAATTGCCATAGTTAGGGATCATCTTCGATTTATCTATAGTCCACACACACACATACACACACACACACCGTACGCTCGGCGAGTACGGGAATTGAATACTTTTTTGCTGGCACTCGAATTCATAAGCAGCACCCGTCCTCGAAAATCCCCACAACTCAAACTTCGCACATGGAAGATTAGGGAGTGAGTGTGTACTATCACAGCACCGACCAATTCAAGTGTGGTTTGCTTTGATTTCTAGCTTGGGTCAATCGAATAACACGGAAGAAATTCGTGGTTGACTCTCTGCCAGCTCCGGCACTGAAAGACGGTGAATACATACTGATCAGGAGGTCTTGCAGGTGCTAAACTGCAACCCCATTTTTCTCAGGTTTATGCTCGACTGGATGAACTGCGGTGTGTGTGAATATAAAGACGAAGCACAAACCGTCTGCATCAATTTTACTGTAACTCAAACCACTACTTATGAGTAACTGTGCGGTAAATATGAAATAAAATCTAGCCTATCGTGTTATTTTTGGATGCTATACCTAAACCTTTAGAAACAGGCGAGATTCGGAACAGAAAAAAGAAGAATACTGTCCCCCCGTTTGGAGCTGTCGGGCCAAAACGTTGAACCGACTGAATCACAATGAAGACTGCACCTGATGAAGTTGACCTATCTAGCAAGTACGGTATGAGCTGGGTGGCCTAGTAGTCGCATTTAAACTTCTCTTTTATGTGAGGGACCTGGGCTTCTATACCTTTTCAACTTCAAGTGAATCCGTTATAAATTCAAGTGAATCCAACAAATCGCACTTCATCGCACACCCCTACAAGATGATTGGTGTTTTGGCCGTCAAATGTCACCGATTGGACGGGGTCCGGCTAAACCCTCGCCAGTTCGAATGAACGAATTTCTCGGTAAACAAACAAAAGTACATTTTTCGCGATTTACCGAGCAAGGTTGAATGTTCCGGTAGGGTGGTGGGTGGGTCGAGATGGGCCGTTCTCTC
>UZAN01054692.1:2425-15230 GCA_900618425.1 Echinostoma caproni | reverse complement strand
ATACGTACAATGGCAATCAAGGTTAAACATCAACAAAGACATGACAGGTTGTCGGACAAATGAACACACCAATTAGGCCAATCACAGGACAGGGGCAGAGGTCAAACAGCGAGTGAACACATGACTGGGGTCAATCCTACCAGGGTAGGGCAAGACTGGCCACAAAGTCTAATTGTTTACACAAATTGGGTTTAAGCCGTCGAATGGCCGAGGCTTCAGCAAACTGAACTAGACGGTGGTGTTGTTGTCTACTTATGATCCTAAAGGACTTGCTAGGCTCTTCACANTCCTATGGCCATAGCAATTGCAGAGTTTCCAATCTGTTCCAACTGATATGACACAATACCCGTGAGTCAGCGTACTTCTGGTCGTGATAAACTTAGTCGAAGGCACCTTTATGGTCAGTGCTATTCGATGACAATCAAAAATATTCATCGAATACCACAAACTATGAGCTTAATGTATAATGAAGAGAAGAGAAAGTGCAATATCGAATTCAGACTATTAGGGTTCGCTGATCTGTTAGTGCCATACTCGATGATTCATCAGACCCTTGTATTGTCAGATGGCAGTGGGTGATGAAAACTCATGTCAATTCACACACTTACTGAATCGTTTGTATATCTGATGTGGAAAGCCGACCGTTCTGTTTCGATCTTTCGCTGTTCGATGGGTAATACGAATGTGAAAAGATCAGGGCCATTGGAGTGGCCTCGTAGCTTAGCTGGTGGGGCTTGCGCGTAGAAAGCGTAGGCGGCGTCCATGCGTGGGTTCGAATCCGGACGAGGCTACTGAACTTTTCGCAATCACCAGATAAAGGAAAGATGACAAATCACTATTGGCCTGGCTGAACGCATCACGTTTAGGATTTTGATAATCGCGCGAACAAATCAACCGTCTTTATCCGCTAGAATAAAAGCCTGTAAGTTTATCTGTGAAAAATGCACTATTTTCTACAAACCGAGCTGGTTTAAAGCGGACCGAATACAGTCCGTAGGACGCCAGTGACTTCAGGGAAGTTCAGTAATAATGTCTAATATTCACACAACTGCCCAGTTCAGTTCAGAGTAGAAAAATGCCACCGCTTTCCAACTTTATGATAGGTAACTCGTTTACACAATCTTTCGTGGTAACACGCATACGGGAAATATACTGCAAAGTGGCATCCGCGGTGCCACTGAACCTTTTCTCGTATTACGACAACCATGGGTAGATTATTTTACCGACCCAGTACAGAGTTATCATCGCTTGTGGGATCACGAATAACTGTAACTCATTCATATCACCACATGTTTCATTCACTAAACTATAAAGGATCGCACAGATGTAATCAGTATGTGAAAAGATGCGACGGGTTGAGCAATGATACAATAAAGATAAGATAAGATAAACAGATAAGTTAAGATAAAATTAAGATAAGATAAGATAAGATAATTAGCGAAGAGAGAAGCCTCACGTAACAGATTGTTTCCTTTGGCATTGTGGATTGAATTTTTTAATCAGACAGGGAATGACAGAGAAAAATATGATTTCTGTCAGCTAGTGAATAGATTCGAATTGGATCTTACTATTCAGGTGGAATACTGTTAATACTTTCACCATTATTGCCATTGTTAAGTATCTTGTCAGGTGTGCATTTTAACGTCAGATATACGTAAGCAGCCGTATTCGATTCAAAGGAATCGATTTTATTCGAGAGAAACTCGGCCTCAATAGAATTTACTCATTCAATGAATCATGCTCACATTCACGTTTGGGCATGGTGACCGACTTATCGATCCATCTTGACGTGATTCGCTTCCTTACCCGATCCACCGACAGAGATCAATTAACTCCGGGTTCATTCATTCGTATCTATGACGCACACTCGATCAACGATCACGAAGATAACGTTCCCGGGTGGAACGGGTGGGTGTGTGTGGGNGGGGGTGGAGAACGGCCCACCCCACCCCCCACCGAAACATTCATCCTTGCTCGGTGACTCACTCAAAAAGTATTTTTGTTTGTTTACCGAGAAATTAGTTTATTCAAACTGGAGGGGTTTAGACAGACCCGGTCCAATCGAGGACATTTGACGGCCCAAACAACAATCATCTTGTCGGGGTTTCCAATGAAGTGTGATTGGTTGGATTCACTTGAAGTTACAACGGATTCAATTGAAATTGGAAAGGTATAGATCAATGCCCTCAGAGTGTATCCCGTTTGCAATTCCTAGTAGTTACCTGTCATAAAACTGCTTACTTTTTCATTGGGAACGTTTTCTAACTCAATATATAAAGTTCAGTCCTTAATATTGTCCAATCCAATTACAATGTAAGATTGATCTCGTAAGGGAGTATATGAGGTCCTCCATGATCTGAAACGGTTTTGGTTATAATGATATCACTGATGACTATGCAGACGTACGTGATTTAGTGTTTATTCCATTAGCCAAACCGTATTCAAGTGAAACCATATAATCGAATACCAGTGGAACATCTGTTGCTGGGTTTGCGTAGTACATATTTGTCATTTGTCGCTATTCAATCTTTTCGTGCTTATCTGGTGATAAATGTGCACCGCTGTGTCCGTGAACATCCGTTCGTTTCTTCGTTTGTCCGTTTTTATTGTTTCGGTGTCTACTGAAACCGATCGATACACTCGTCATGATTATCTTTGGTCGGCATAGGTGCAGCTATCATCGGTCATGACCTCAGTGACTGATGAAGCTCAGCATATGTATGATTCACGAAGTGGAAGAGCATGAGGTAAACACAAGAAGGATAATGACCTTTGGCCAGTGACCTATCCAATTTTGACAGTGCTCCAAGTAGCTCTGAGTTGAACCTGGCTCATTGCACATGTTTAGCACATTATATTTCCCCCTGATAGACGGACGCTTGCACATTGTCATGTCTTGGACTGCTGTAATCTACATGCATTCCTCACAGGGATTATCCAATTAATGAACAGTCTCATGTGTGCTTGGAACTAGCTGAAACGTCACTGGCCGAATGCGACATTACATTATGGTCGGTCAATGGCCAACCGATATTTCGGTCAGCGGACATGTGAGTAGGTATCAGGGAGTGTGACATACTGAGTGGACGACATTGTATGATCAGGACCTACATAGTTATTCTTACGATTGGTTTGGGTTCACTGAAAATGGAAAAAAATAGAAGAAAATGTGACCTCTCGTGGATGTGACTGTGGAGATTGACTGAAATATGTTAATAATGTAAAACACCGCGCACACTAATTTTATTGCTATTATTTTCTTACACTGTGCTTGGAAGAAACGTTTTAAAACTTTTCCAAATCCATTGAGGGCCAATTACTATTAAAAAAATCTCTATTTACTTTGAATGAAAATAAATCATGGATAATTCTTCAGTTTTATCAATGGCGGTTGACTGTCTTTGTCAGAATGCACAGCTCCAGTCTCGTGATGCAGTTTTAAGAACACACGCCTGATTGATGGGTAGATACAGCTGTTTCTAGTCAAACTGCGTACAATTCAATTGCCGGGATCAAGAAAGTTGTTCTACTCCAAACTCTCAAAAATATTCGTAGCAAAATCAGTTTGTTTATAACTGCAGTCAAGTTTATCAGCTTCTATTATCGATTTTTAATTTATTTTCCTCCTAGATATAAATCATATTGCAATATGATCTGATTTTTTTTCAAATTTAATTGGTTTTTGAGAAATCCTGGTTGATAAGTCACATGGTCGCATCATTAGAGTCCATATAGACAACAGAGAACTCTCACGAGCCGAGATAACAAAACGGCACAATAAAGGCCTCTCACTAGGCTTTTTCTGTTTACCCATTGGAATTAAAAAGAAGCATTTGGATTGTAGCTACTGAAACCAAAATAAGTAGTTTGGGTGAGTTGCACTAATAACAATTCGACTCAGTATGGTCACATTGTATGGTGCACATTGTGATCCAGCATTAGGCTCTGTGTAATTGTCAAAATACACAAGAATTAAGACAAAGCAACCGTGAAAATGATTGTCAGTGCGGTATAATTTCTTTTCTGCTACCAGATCCCTCTAACATTTTCATGAAGCCAAAAAAAGCATCATGGTCACAGGAGATGTTGAAATCAAATATTTCGTTGTAATTTCATCAGTTGTGTGCTTGCATTCAGATCATATTTGAATAAAAAGTGACAGTTTTGGGGACAAGGGAGCATACGGGGAAGAAAACACAATCTATACGGAGGCCCAAGTTCACTAAATAGAACAGAAATGCTCATAGGAGCAGAGACGATTGTCTACCAGGATACCAAAGTATGTACCGAAGAATTTGTCATCTATCGAATCGAAGCTTCTGTCCAGTTCGATCGTCTCACATATTGTGGATTACAAGTAATGTGGCAAACCTTGGAACGCCTGTAGAGTCTTGTTCCATTAAAATGGTAGCCGTTAAGCAGCGTTCGATGAGGTAGCTACCATTCAACGTTACAAATCCGATTTAAGTAAACGGATAGAATTCATGTCCAACATCGCACTACTCTGGTAGGTGTCATTGTTCTCCCACTTCCAGTGGTAACTCTCCCAAATCCTACACCCAGCCCGGTTCTGTTTAGTGACCTTTGGACTCGATATTGATTAGTTAAACTTCCCATGTGTGGTCGTCTCTCTTAAAAACCTTTCACTGTTTTAATAGAATGTGATCTGAATGCTACCTGATGAGGTAAACACGTTCTATAATTTCAAAAACAATTATCGTGTATAGAGCAAATGAGGCGTGAACTGAAAAGCTAGGAGTCATTGTACAGCTGTTTCGACCGGGTTGGGTTTCATCAGTCGTACGAGTCTATTGACCTAACTGGGGATCGAACCCGAAACCTCACAGGTAGAACGCAAGCATGCTATTCAGTCGATCATCAGGCAGCTGATTAAACCTTTGTTCATTTTTCAATTACACGATATTATTTACACTTATACGAAATATAATTTATCGATTCAGTCAAGGAAAAAAACCATACTATGGTGGTCAGCGGAATCAACTCAAACCCAGACGAGTATATTTATTTAACTATTTAACATGACACAATCCTGTAGGGTGTGCGTTGATAATAAGATGAAGCATTCTCTATGATTTTCCTAATGAGATAGCTTTCCGGTCCAAGTTCAAAAAGCAATATAGCTACAGGTATTCCGAGCTGAAATACTACCCTTGACTCGGTTTAAATTGAGACCACAAATTCGGAGGGTAATTTGACGATCCTAGCCTACAAGATGACGCAAATTACGGAGCGACATGTTACAGTTTCCGGACAACTGTGATGAGTCAATCTTCCCAGGTTACACCAGCAAAGCTTCCAGACTAAGAACCACAGGTCGATTGTACCTACCAATCAGAATTCGTGCAACCCAGACAGAAGCTGTACGACGCCAGGAATACGAGCACGCCATTGGTAGATGCCGGGACAGCCAATGAACTTCTTTTGTACCTGTCACTTTTACATTTTATTTCTTCCAATAAACAAACTGCTACTCCTGTGGCCCTTTCTATGCGTCTGTGTTAATTAGGATGCCGTCGTGTTGGTACCAGTGTGATTTAGTTCTTCGTGACTTCTGATGAGTGATTCGTAATTTGTGATCAGTGCCTACTTCAACTATTACAGGTATCAAAGCTGTTTTCACCGATCCCTCTCCTGGTTTGTGCAGCTCATCTAAGGAAGTGATATATCAAAAAGGATAGAAGTCACAATGCACGGGAAAATCGATGGACTGCTTGAGAGGATGTGTTTTCAGAAAAAAACCTTGACTGACCAGTACATCAACTTTCACAGTTTCATGCGACCTAAGCAAAAGAAAAAAACTGATTCGGTCCTTCATGCCATGTGCACAAAAGAACCATATATGTTTGAAATCCGTTTGTGCCAATGAAATTGGTCATGTTAAAAGCGTTCCGTGGGAAAATGGATACCTTGAAAGTGTGTATTGAATAAAATGTGGAAGAAAGTCTGACATTTGAGCCCATTCAGCCAAATGTGGGAAGAAACCTGTTTATTAAACTGCTATTCAATGATTACAATCTGTTTGATCACCCTAGGAAATGTTCGGGGCTGGCAATGAGCAATGTTTTCAATACAAACCGTTTGTATTGGATATTCACGGTTTGATAAATAATGTGAACAACGAACAAAGACAGTCTGTCCATCCTGGTATCATCAGTGGCCATCAATTTTTTAAAACTGTGTTAGGAAAGTAAATAACATTGGTCGAAATACGAGGTACCTGTTTGAACGGATTAAATCGCACTGTTCACTGTCACAGTAAACACTATTTTCGCTCACCAAGCGATCACCAAGTGCCAACGTGAGGCTTGAGTCATGTCCCACCTTAACCAAGGGATCTCCACACCCATGGCGCTTTGAAAGCAATTGACATTCCTTTCCTCATGCCCAGAGGAAGATATAAGAAGAGACTAGCTCCTTCCATCCTACTGCCATGGTCGAGAGCTGACTGCACGTATCATGCGTCATATCCCGGTGATGTGGTGATGGGTGTGGTGACCTAGGGGTATGAAACACGCTGAAATAATTCGCTAGTTTCTTTCTCACTAATCAGTCACTTAGACATTCTGACTGTTTATTATATATTCCTTCCTTATAGGATTCATACATACAGACTCGAACCTGGATGGATGAATAAAGTCGCTTGACTTTGAACATATGTTCTCATGTCATAATGAGCATACGTTAGTCTCAGCAGTGTGAGAGGCGAAACAAGGAGAATTGTAAAGTGGATTGTTGGCTAGTGTCGTTAATTGGCTTTTATTGGACACCAATTTTTAGCACTATTTATATTCCTAGGGTAAGAGCGTGGTTTCTATCTACCAGCCAGATATACCGACAGCCTCACAGAGAAATTCCGGGCTGAAAGGAAAAGGTAAACTCCACACGATTGCCTGGAACTAGCAACAGTGCAATTGATTTGAACTTATTCGTCATTTTTTATGGAATATCTTTACAGTTTAGCACTCTTTTGTTGTTTATTATACCGCCTTTCAAAGGAGAAGACCTAGCACAAGTTGCACCGTCGTAATTGAACGTTTATCGCATTTCTCATTACTCTAAGATCAAATTGATATGAACGGAAAAACAAAATGCACATGAATTTCCCTAAAACCAATTGGTGAAGAAAGATTTACTAACGTTATTAAGTAATTACTTGTGCCGGATCTTTGCTGCTACTGCTGCTACGGTGCCCCACTGAAGTTGTACCGGTTCTCACGCATATCTAATCTACCGATGACCTCCTCGCAAACCATTTGGTAACTAAAGGCATTCCAAGCATATTTTGTGTCACATTAGTCAAAAAGATGGAATTTTGTTTTAGAAAACTATAACAAGTTCATGTGATGGCTTTTTTGGCACATTCCTAACTTCGAACCAGTGACATTTTTTCATTTGGTTTTATGGAAGTTCAGTGGTTGAGGATTTTGAAAAACGAAATACAAGATTTCTTTAGACAGTCAGGGAGCTCAAAAAAGGGGAATCGCAGTCCATTGTTTGCTATTTTACATTTGTAAATGTGCATTATTTTTATTTGGAAACTCAAAGTTCATTATCAGATTGATAACACAGCAGTGATCGAATTTTCAAAAGGCAACTGAAACACTGTCAATCTTTGCCTGCTCATTAACTAGTCATAGAGAGGAAGACTAGTCGGGAATTATTATTATATCAGACAAATGCCTACATTATTGTTCATTTAGTATTCAAGCAGAAGAACCTAAAATCGTCAATGTAAGATAAACATAGTATTATTATTACCGAGAAAGTTGGAACCTTTAGTTCTATATTCCGTATGTCACGAGAGCTTGAGATACTACTGTGTCGTCACTGATCTAACGCTCGTTCGCTTCCACCAGTACCCAGTTAGATGGTGAGTATTTCGTTCAAGGACATTAGAAGTTCCAGTTGCGAGTACTGCGCAGCATGTTGCAGTTACAAACTTACTTGGGCTTTCACTTAGGAACAAGATTGTTGAAGCATTCGTTGTTGAAACCTTTTTCAAATACAATGTTTTCCCATTCTCCTGTTTTTGTACAATTGGATGAATTACATGCAACAAACAGAAAATATTTTACATTGATGGGAGGATTTATGGTAGCAAATGTTAAAAAATAAACAACCAAGTGGAAACACTCAGAAACGGGGGTTTGAGAATGCGCTATGTATGCAAGTTTGTTGCCTCAAGGTGAACAACGACAACGACAACAACAAATGAGCAAGAAATGATGTGTTCCTCCTCTGATCCAACTCCAGAATGGTGCCAACGGTCAACTAACTGTAAACGAATCAACCAGTGACCAACTGTTGTACTGATAGGTATGTGCGTTGCCCAACTCCTTTCACCAGAGCCACAAATGAAACACCTGGAACCGAGAGAGGCACAAGCCGTGCACAATTCTTTGCGTTATATGTACGAGTTTAGTTCGATATCTTGGTGAAGAACTGTTTGCTCTGCAACTGTATTCAAAATGCCTATCATGCTAACTGATTATTCGGTAATAACAATCGATAAACACGATGGAGGAACATGGAATTCAAGTGCCTGGATTTCAGAGAAACCGGATAAGGATAGTGCCAGGTGGGAAGAATAAAACCGAGAAACGTGAACTAATTAGTTTCATTCGTAATGAACTCAATATATGGAGGATGTCTATTTTGTTCACACGGAGAGGGAATTCTACATCGAAGCTCAATCAATAATTTTGCCAGTTGGAGCGGAAACTCTCCGCACTCCGCACCACCTTCCCCGAAGTATAGCAGGCACCGTCTGCCCATAACGACGTTAAATGTGAGTTAAATGTGATTTATCAATCCAGCATTGTAGGTTCGTTGGGAAATCAACCCGTAAACTGCTTTGAAGTTCTGAGTTGGTGGGAGACTTTAGCTTGGATTTAACAGATTGTCATCTGTGTCTCCCTTTGTTTCTGTCGGGCCAAATGAACCGATTATCACTGAAGAAGACACCTGAACAAACATGAATTGGCAATTTAGTTTAGTGGTATGAGATATTTGGCACAATGGTAGCACACGCGCCTTCCATGCGATGGGTCCGCAGTTTAAATTCCGGACGGGACGGTGGATATGCACTACTGATGAGCTCTAAGAAGAGGGAAACTCCGGTCTAGTGCTTTCGTGTGTATGGTTGAATCGATGCACTGGGTATTGTGCGGCAAGATGAAGTCCGAAGGACATTCAGTTCGAATCAATAAATAAATAAGATAAATGATTGACAGAGAACAATCGTGAAGTTAAACACATGACGCAGTGATGTGGGAAAGGTCGGCAAAAGGACAGATATGTCAACACGAAGGGTTGGGAGAAGGGGGGTATAGTAATGAAATGGGGATAAAGGAGCAACAGATCTGAATCAACCGAACCGAACAAAGTGTATCTTCGCGACCCAGTGCATGAGAAATGTATGGCACGTGACTCACGCGAAGGAAGTCAAACATTCTGAGTGAGTGATTGGCTAAGGGTGTAAGAATACAGTGTGATATGGATGCTCACAGACCTAATAGGTCGAGGATGATGACGCTGATACGAAAACAATGTGAAATCAAACACAGGCCTTCACACAAACATTCCGAGAATGTACCACTGAGTGTTAAAGTCGCTTTGATGGAAATCGATTCATGATTTATTACGAAACTGATGGAGGACAGAAAGATGTGTATCTGTTCACAATCAAAAAAGTTTTGAGTACAACAGATTGCCGTTTTTTTATTGATTGCATGTTCAACATATTTGATTTCGTGATGTTCAAAGGGCTCGATGGATTTCGCTACAATAAAAGTGTGGTGATCCAGGCCTACGCGATGGCGCCTACCCTGGATCGGCGCGTTACAGTTTCAGGACATTTACGATCAATCAAATTTGAATGCTGACGTCAATGACACGCGCATGGTTGCTGAATACACGTCATTGGTGGATGGTGCCAGCTAATCCAAAACAGTGAAGACAGAAGCAAGATTATGCAAGCAGTACTGCAATCCGATTGGTGGAGGCCTAGATAACCAATAATCTTCTTTTGTACATATTATTTATTCGCACTCATTTCTTCCAATAAACGAACCACTACTTACTACCATTCCTGTGACCGTTTCCTCGCGTCTCGTTCTCGAGGGACTTTGCGAACCCGGGCCTTTGTGGTCCAGTGCTTTTGAGATCCAATCCGTGATAGCAGATTATTGATTCGGGTCCTGTGATTCATATTGCGTGATTGGCGGTCCCAATTTCGTGTGTATAGCTACTGCTACTACAATCATTACAAAACGTTTCGTATACTGACCGACAAAGATGCACGATTACCGTTGGGTGCCAGAGGAGGTTATCGGAAAACTAAACGGTGAAATTTGTTTTCTAAAAGGTACCCATCACAGCATTTAGGACAAACACGATTTGGCGAACAAATTATGTTTAAGTAATTCCTTCTCAAGCCGTTTACAGACTACAAAAGGTAACAATAGAAAACAGATCCTATAATTGAACACAACGCTAGTCATGAGTAAGAGTTTGTCATGGTGAAATTTACCACCGGTCAGTGTGCTCTTTCAAATCAGACAATTCAGACAGCTTGCACAGATACATAACTATCTACATCGAACAGATCACACATTCCGGTAGCACGTGAATCAACAATTTGTTTGCTCTACATTGTTCTGCATCAATCTTTCCAGTTGTGTAAAATGACAGTTCACCGTGTTTGTGAGTGAAGTTTTGATAGTTGTACTTTTTTTATCCACCTAATCCATCCCTTGCGTTTGTTGTGTTTCCTGTTGTCAGTCATTTTAAAAATATTTTCATTGTCCTACTTTTTAGCCTGGCCACCAAAATCATCTTGACATTAATACACATGGGTAAAGCAACAGGTGTGGTAAACATGCTCCGAATTGATATGACAAATTTTTCGGTTTTGATAACAACTCGGATCATTTGCATTCAGATGGAGTGGGTACGTGATTTTATTGATTTTACTAATGTGCATAATAGAATTTCAGTCCCATTGAAATGGAGGCTACAAGAAAGCACTTAGATAAAACCCGTCCTGCTTCATCTCATAGGTTCAAAGGTCCAGTACACAAAAAGTTCATGCTTTGACCGAAATTTAATTGATGTGGTCTTATGCATTATAGCGACAAAATGTGTATTCGCAAAATACCTTATCACACCTCGGATGCCATTAACGATTTCTCAAGCCAGTGCTTACTTGTTTGTTGTAACGTACCGAGCACGACCGGGCAAGCCTGAAACCATAAGCCGAGGAACACGCGATTGGACAGACCACAAGCGGAAACGGGAACGACCCGATGACCGGGTGTGGACAATAAAATTGTGTCTAGCTGGCGGTACTCCCTGTGATTCCCAATAAAAGAACAGTGAGAATACCTCGCACGAGTAGTACCATTTTGGAACCAAACCAGAAAGAACGCCGAAGATAGACTTTCAATCGAGGTTGTCTATTTGGCTCAACCAAAAAGGAAGCGGTTATGGACATTTCATCTGTTTATAAAGAGTTTCGAAGCTGACAACAGTTACCTTGGAAATGGGCTGAAAATTACAAGGCCAGGGAAAAATGGACAAATCGGGGTGGAGCATGACCGGTGCTTTTTAGGTTGGAAAATCTGAATTTTCATATTTTATAAAAGGCAAGTATAATAATAGGGAAAACAAAGTAAACCAATCAGTTTTGAAGAGAAAAACAGGTTTTACCCAATCACGTTCATGAAATTCTGCGGACGAAATCCTCTGTCAGCAAACGTCTATCGAGTGTTGTCACGAGGTTGTCATTGTGCATAAGGCCTCTTTCTCACAGTTCCACTCGTTTTGACACTGTGAGAATCAACTGCTATGCCATTGGATTACCTCCGTGAACACGGTCGATATGATTATATCTCTGCGGTGGCTTATTTCTCAAATGCACGGAGTATGCAATTTGGAGTGAGCGTTAATTAATCGTTGTAGCCTCCGCATCTTGTTCCTATTCGTGGATTCCCATTCAACCCCCGTTTGCGGTTCAGTCAACCACGCTTTCAGATCGAAATTGCCGGTTATTTTTTTTTCTTCACTGAATGCTGTCGTATAATTCGGTTAGCGGATCGGATTATAAGAATGCGTGGGGATGTTTTGTGACACACCGGGCGGGGCGTAGGGTGGGGCAGAACAAATTTTGTCCGGACTGATTTGAAATTGAACAACACCGATTTTCCTCCGCACCAAAAAATAGTTGATTTCAACCAAGAACTTCACAGTGAATGTGTGTGAGAACAACCTCTGCCCTGTTCTCCTGGTCACTGAAATGTGCTTTCATTAGCAAAGTGTTGAGTTACATTCATTGAGTCCACAATCAGACGTTTTTCAAGATTTATCTTTGGCTACGTGTTCCTGATCTGTCTCACAACTGATTGTCAACTAGTAAAATGTGTTTGACGGGATAGGGCGTGTGTGCCCGTCACTGTAAGAAGGCATTGGCGAACGAAAGCGGGGCCTTTGAAATTGGTCGTGTCATTCTGTTTTTTTGTTATCGCTGGAGCTTTGGTTTTTCCATCAAACACAACATATGGAGAAAGATTTGTATCAATTTACGGTGACCTCAGTGATAACCTACAACGCGCTCAGTCTAATTTTCGTATGAGACTATCCGTGGAATATATCAACAAAATGTCCTCATGTGCTTTTTCTCGTTCTTCTTTTTGAGAAATAAGGTTAACAGGATCAACAGAAATTCGCCAGGCAAACGGAGAAAACATCGCGCTGAATGGTTAGTTGCACTTGAGCACCGAAACCT
>UZAN01054689.1:2603-15233 GCA_900618425.1 Echinostoma caproni | reverse complement strand
ATAGGCCCTCACGGACAAAGATAGAAACGTTTTCACGCGAGCAAAGTGTGGGGGTTGTTACATTTATCTATTGTCCCCGGGAGCAATTGCTACGTATTTAATTGTTATTATACCTTTGAGATAGTGGGAATGGTTCATGCGGAAACCATAAAAACCCCTAATATTTCGATCTTTCAACATCTGTTTTCCGTACTCTCTGATAGGATAGATAATCCAATGAGTATTTGCAGTTGTGAATATCAAATCCTGAGGTGTTACAGATAATGCTATAAGCTAAGATTGCACCATAACCTTGATAAGTTAGATATCTGTAATTTTGGCGAAACTAATGCAGAACCGTAAGGAGGACAGACAGTTTATTGATCCAATTCCAGTTCATGCAGTACGCATCATGTGACATGTACATTTCTAAACGAATACCGTTTGCACATAACTCCAAAGAATGAATTAATAAATTTCATTATCCAACGACTGAATTCAGTGCAAACAAGTGGTATAGTCGGTAAAACTTTGAAAGCCCATCTGTCTTGACTATTATTGTGAACCCGCCCTCCTCTTGGTCAAGTAGTCTGTCAATTGTTAACACACAGGATCGTTACAAACACGTAAGAATAAATATATGGTGATCAGCGTATTGTTTCACAAGTTGCGCATATTTTCATACAATTATTATACACAATGAGATAGAATACTCATCGGGAAACAGATTATGTTGCTAATGTTGTTGTCTGTCTTATTCGCACGTTTTGGGTTTTGCGATTAAACGGCCTTTTGAATCACAATGAATGGTCTGACTTGCCGGGTTGTATTGTCACGTTTTAATCAAGCTACTATTTGGGAAGATGACCTTGGATGAGATAAAATGCTAATTTTTACTGAACACATGTGTTTGTTTGATAAAAAATACTAACCAAAAGCGGGAGTTTCAACGTGTGTGCTCTTGAGTCCAGGGTATTCACATGCAATCTGTGAGTGGTGGTCCCTGTTTTGGGGAGCAAAACATGCATGGACGCAGAAATTGTCACGTATTCATTACTCAGTACGCATCTGTCGAAAAAGATATATCATTTGGGAAACGTGCACGTTTGAGAATTCATTTTCTGACTGGAAGTTATCAGTCAATGAACGGGGATGGGATGTTTTCAACCTTCCAGATGCTTTTATACATTCACCCGGTATTTTAGAAGTTCGGCAGCCCGGTGCGGAGTGAAGAATAAATCAACTGTCGTTCGCTCACACTACAATCCGATGAAGCCGTGGGACCATCGTTGCTTTATTTCGCAACTCCTCTATAATCACTCGCATTCTTTGTTCTCCTCGGACTAAGTTCTCTATTGGATCAGAAGGGTGCGTATTTTGCACAGCTTTTCACATCCCATCCGATTTGCGCTATTCACACGCTTTAACTCTGCATATCTTTCCCTGAGCCTCAAACCTGATGCTCGTTCAGCCCAACGAAATGCGTTTGTCCCTGTCTATCAGGCGCACAATGAGCACACAGAACTGAAGATTCTTCACACTTGACCAACAAAACAAATCTGTTGATCCCTATCTTCCCCGGTTCATGAGTGAACCAGCGTGCTGATTGGGATCACGCCTTGTCACTTGATTGATCACCGCTACAACGCAATGCAAATAAACCCCAGACAACATGGTTTTCGCTCCACCCTGTGTTGTCCAGCTATTGGAATATCCGATATTCAGGTCACGTGATATGAACTGAAGAAGAGGGATTTATCATCAGACAGTCTATGGTCAATGCCGATGAGTTAGTTGAATAATAATAAACAACTAAGGTTATTCATAAAATCCATGACCAAAATGTCTTGAGGAGACTGCAAAGGCCGAATCTGTACGTTCACATTACACCCGGCCATGAGCTGTATAGGGCCGAAACAATTAATCGAACGACATTCGCGCGATTATTCGTGGCCAGGTTGAAACGATTAGGTAAGGAATTTCGATCCATTTCCATACACTGCACTCCAAAAGATAGATGTCTCGTCCTCGTATAACCTGTATGGCTTAGAATCACCACACGGTCAATCCGAAATATTTCAATTATACCTTGACGTGGTACAGCGCACCGTCACTTGAAGGGTCACTATCTGATCCCCTATGAAGGTCAGGTAGATGTGTACTTTGTAGTTCAATTGTCAATTGTTCAATTGTTCTTTTGAGTTCACGTGATGCACACAAAGTCAAGGTTGTCTGGCATGCAGTTGCATCGCGGAAACTTACTAAAGATTTCGTCTTTTAATACGAGCGGTTCTGAAGTACGGGTGATTATCAACGACTGCCGTAAGATGAGGGACCACAATCATGGGTACTCGCTACGGTTCTTAGACACTTGTTTAGAACTTTTAAGTTTGATGAGTTCTGTTTAGCAGCTGGGATCGGTCACCCATCATGTGAACCAACCTCCCCCCAAATTTATGTGCTCCATTCAACGAACATGGATTTCAGTCAAGTAGATGCATTGCAGTTTCTCGATGAACTGATCGTATATATATATATATATATATATATATATATCACTTGTCTGAAGACAGACTGTGTGCCAAGCAAATCATGGTGCAAGAATCTTTATAAAAAAGAAAAATGTTCTATGATTGGCTAGTGGGCTGAGTACTGCCAGGTTGCCCAGGTCAAGGTAGGTGAATCTTCTTGAGGAATCTACAACCGGATCCCTCGGCTAACCAAAGCCTGACCAGCAAGGTAGCGGGGCGGTGTGAAAACCGCAATCCATCGGGAGCCGGTGTCCAGTTCATCGGATCGTACACCCTACGGACGAGGTCAAACGTTCAAGGTGCCCAGTACACCTTAATATCCAGTCGAGCCGGTGACCGCTGCCGCAACCAGAAAGGTGTGGGTGTGGTTCGTACGCCTCCTCTTGGTTGGTTGGTTTGGAATCCGGGTTTTTGGTCAACACCCCTAAGTAAACTACCAGTGTTTTACCAACCCGGTCATAGCCCCGGATGTCAGCGTTTTGTCCTCTCACTTTGGTGGGAAAACACCTCCGCCACCGGAAGGCAGTGAGTAGGGCGTCCTCAGTAGAGGCTATTCGAGACGCTTGGTAGTATGGGAGCATTTCGCGAAATGAAAGGGAAGGGTGACCAGCCGCAACCATAGACACCCACCTCCGACCGTACCAAGGCTTTCGGAGGCCACTGATCGTCACCAAAAGGTTGTGTTCGGATTGGTTAGTATGGATGTTTATGCGGAGCGATTACCAATGGAGAATGGTCATTTCGGTGGGTGAGTGAGTGGTTTAGTTGTTCAAACATGATAATTGAAAGTTTACTTCAACCCAAACACCTGTAACTAAAATAAGTTTATATGAGGATAACAACTGCTGAGTGCTATAGAGGCACAGTGTACGTACGCGGAGCAAGTAGGTACACAGAGTGAAACGAACTGGTTTTTGTGGGTGACAATAATGCTGGTCCAAACTACCTACCTACTGTCACCTTTTAGTGCGGATACTAAAGTGGCATTTTTTGACTTGTATATTTTTCCCTTGTTCTACGTGAGTTTCATGTATATCACGGTACACAGAGGCTTTAAAATTTATGGCCGATGGTGGGGATGCTGTTGTCTGGCAGCATATCTTTTGGATATCCCATTTGAGTTGGCCAGATCGGGGAGGCCTAGACTGCAATCAGCTTCGCGTGCTGTGGCAGATAGGCCAAATGGATAACATCTCCTTGAGGTTTTCCCCTGTCAGCAAAAACGTAAAATAAACTGCCCGGTTGACAAACACCTGTTTTTTGACGACCCTTACCGGGTTCACTACCATCTGTGAAACCTGTGCGTTTTTACGCTTCTGTCTAACACGATTTATTTTGATGAGGTCGGTGCATTGGTCGAATAACAGCAGAGAATGCAAGTAGAGCGTTTCAAGTCCGGGAAATCTTTCGGAATTAAGCGCAGGCGCAGGCGCAAAGAATCACGTTTCCATTCGGAGTGCTTATCCAAGAATACCTGACATCATTAGCCTCAAAAATGGTAAGCTGAAAGTGCTTCATCGGTTTTCCATGAAAATGTTGACCTTTTACCTTTTGTGCATTATTATTGATTAAAAGCGAGCTGACGTATGGTCAAAAAAACAAAAATGCTTTGCAAAAATGCATAGACAATGAGGAAAAGAGCACAAAACAGTCTGTCATGTGACCGGATACCGACCATATACAGAGTAAACATTTCGCGGTATTATTTGTAACCGATTTCAGTGAGGATAACAGAAATTATTTGCTCTATCGTTTTGATTCGACTCCGTGCACGAACTCCGCAGAAATCGCTTGCGGAGAAAGGACCAGTCATTCGGCCGCCGAGCAATCGGACGGAAAATGATCTTCTTCTATCGTGAAAAGGCATACAACAGGTCAAAAAGTCCTAGTGTTTGTGTGTCAGACGCAGTCTGGATTTCCCTCTGCTAGAATAACTGCCCCGAGAACTTCATCTTCACGCACAATCTACTTCACCGAATATGCGGTAACCACCACACTTGAATTTCTCAATCGTTAGAGCTAATCAGTGTGTAATATTCACCGACTGAACTGAGTTGAAGAAAGGATTGTCCCCTAAAACCTCCGTCACCCATGAGATAAGATTATGCAAGTGTGCATTTTCTGCAGCCATCACTGCATGTGTGCATGTCTGTGGCCAAACTCGTTGAGCAACACAGACTACACGGAATTCCTCGATGCACGATATCGATATTGTTCAGTACCAATATATTCTAATGACCTCACGTGAAACAGTTGGATGGCCTACAAAGTTCATACAGGCTAATTTAAGGGAACTATTCTACATCGCTGAGAAAAACGGGAGTGGGGAGCTATCAGCTATCATGATTATGGCAGCACATGGCATTTTTAGTCAGTGAGAACTCTTCGATGTTGTTTCTGTCCCAATTGGGGTGGGGTGGTTTTCATTTGGGGTCATTTCACTAGTAAAATAGGTCGGGACTGAGTCCACTCGGAACAGGTGATTGATTTCTGAATTTAGTACCATGCCATGTGCAGTAGGTGAATTGTATAGTCACGAAAATTCAACATTCCGTTATGAACCCAGCTAGCATTAGTCCTGGAACTTGGATTAATCGATTATATGTGGCTAAGAAATAACAGCCATGGTGTTGTGTCAGGCGTCAGCGACGCTGCCTACCTACAAAATCGAGTGCCGGCGGTAGGATTCTAACCTGGAAGACAGTGACTTACACTGGCCAGTAGATTATCTGTCCGTTTATTTGTGCACACACACACTCTAAGGACACACAATGTCATGTACTGCGCATTGGGTCTCGCTGAAGTTGAGTAAGTTGGTAGAGAAATCTGACACGAATAGACACGCGTTTACCTCCACTTGTGATGCTGTGATGATGGTATCAAAGCTGACGGCGTTGACGATGCATGCGATAACTATGCTACAGATGGTTGCAGTGATGACCCAACACTATTCTGCCAGTCACAAACCACAATGTGCTATTGATTTTGCATGCACATATTCACACTGTCTATAGTGTCTATACAGCTTCTCAGGTTGCCAGCCAGGAACTGACATCACATCAAGCCAGATCTTCAGACACACACATGTGTACCACCCTGACTAAAACGACCATTGACACTGGTCACGACACAGAACGAGAGAGATCGAAACACGCGTGGAAAACCATTTATCACGCAGAAAACAAACATTGTGATAGACAGACAGTGCACTGGGTTCTATTAAATGCGTACTCAATGATTGATCAGATCAATTCATCATATTTTCACAGCTCTGCATGATTCCAATCGAATTAGCATTCCGAATAGCAGCAGCAACAGGATATGGGATATAATTGCCGAACTGGTATGAAAAACCGTGATTATAAACATGTATGTGTACGTTACACTGTGTTGCCACCACTAGATCCCGTGCGAGGGAGAGATGCGCCCCCTGTGGCTTCTGTCAGATGGTGTTAGGCCAGTGTTTAGTGTGTGCGTTTCACACAAATCGTCAAACTTCGTGGGGTACATGAAGAGATTGGGTGAACATAGACTTATTTTAGGTAATGTAGAATCACATTCGAAATTTGTGTGTTTGTGAAGGAGAGAGCGGATATCAGTTCTTGGGAGTTCGTTAATTCCCCCAAAGCCGAAGCCGAACTACTCGATTGGATCCTCGTCAACAGCCGCCGATGTGCGAGGCGGCGTCCGGAAGGAAAGCAACACCAAAACGTGTTTATTCGTCATTTCAGCGTATGCACCAATCAACTGCAGTTCTGACGAGTTTTATGATAAACTCACCTAACTCATTCGGTTGAGCCGAAGCTCCGATATAGTTGTTCTCGCAGGTGATTTTAACGCTCAAATTAGAAAACTGAGCGCATCGGAAGCTTGCCCAGGTGGTCATTGTGCTCTGCCCTGCCAACGAACAGATAATGGCTATCAAATTCTTCGGTTCTGTGCAGATCATCATCTGTTCCTATCTAGCACCAACTTCCGGCACATTTCTCAACGGACAGCAAGGTAGCGCTCAAATTCAACTGGCACGCTAACTCAAATCGACCACACAGCAGTAAGCTACCGTTGGCGTGGCTCAGTGCAAAATTACAGGTCCTATTGGACCACCTGCGTTGAATTTGANCATGCGTTAGTTTTGATGCAGTTCACTCGTCAACTCACTGGTCGCAGAAAATTTCATCGCTTATCTGATCCAGCCGTTTCTGCTCGTTTTCAATCAGAACTAGGGCAAGAGATAAACGCACTACAGAGTGGTAGTGTAAATGGATAATGGCATCAGATTAACCGAGCAATGCACTCCGCAGCGAACATTGCTTGTGGATCTAAAGCTGTAGCCCGCCCGAGGCATTAGATATCTTGTGAGTCAGTCGCACTGATGGAGAAAAAGCGGCAAATTCCAACCACCCGGGATCAAGGCAGGGTTAGATGGCGTCTACAATGTCAACTCACAGGGAGCCTCAAGAGAGACCGTGAGAACGGGTGGGCAACGATAGCTAGTGAAATGGAAGTAGCGGCTGCATCAGGGAATAGTCCAAGGCTGTTCCAACTGCTACGCAATACAGGAGGTCGGCGAACCACAGTTAGTGAAACAATCTTCGACGAAAGCGGGCAAGCTTTTCACAATAGGAAGCAATGGCTTGACCGGTGGATGGAGTACTGCAACGAACAATTCAGCAGGTAATAACCAGGCTATCTCCTTTGATGTAGCTGAGGCTCCGTGGGCAGTGTCATCTGAACCTCCTACTGCAGGAGAAATTCGTTCTTGCATCCAAGCCCTTAAGAAAGGAAAAGCAGCAGGGCCGGACGGGCTTTCTCTCACTGTTTTAAGATGAGGGGCAATGACCTTGTAGACTCTACTACTGATGTAATGCGTCACATCTGGTCACACGAGCGCACTCCATCATCCTGTGGCGAATCACTGATTGTTCCAATTTTTAGGAAGGGATCTCGCAATGACTGCACAAACCACCGTGGAATAAGTTTGATCCCAATCGTCACCAAGTTATTAGCCTCCATTATACTTCGACGTCGTTTAGGGAGACAAACATCCGCGAACAACAAGCAGGAATTCGACCAGGTGGCGGTTGCATCGACCAAATCTTCACTCTGCTTCAAGTCCTCGAGCTACGCCATATACACCGTCGACCAACGGTTGTCGTGTTCCTTGACCAACGGTTGTCGTGTTCCTTGACCGAAGAGGAGCCTTCGACTCAGTTGACCGCGAATCCCTTATGGGTTCGCTCCTTCGCAGAGGAATGCCGTAGAAGTATGTGAACATACTGAGTTCACTCTACTCACATACCTCTGGTTGCGTAATGGTCTAGGGCGAGCTGAGTAGATCGTTCGTAACTAGCAGCAGTGTTCGTCAAGGCTGCCCTCTTTCGCCATTCCTGTTCAATTTCGTCAAAGACGAAACACTGGAGAATACACTAAGTGGTCTCCAAAATGTAAGTATTGGATGGGCAGCTGGAGAAAAGCTGTGCGATGTGGAGTACGCTGACGACATCGTTTGCTTGTTCAAATATATGGAGGATGCACAAAGAACACTTGACAGATTAGCAAGTTCTGTCGCTCCGTTCGACATGTGCTTTGCATCATCAAAGTGCAAAGTGATGCTACAAGATTGAGTGTCGCCGAGTTCTGCTTTGAAACTAGACAGTCAGGAATTAGCTGAAGTTGACTCCTTCTCGTACTTAGGTAGCTGCGTGACCAACGACAGTAGTGCATCGAAGGAGATAACCGCCCGCATTTTCAAGGCTCGAGCAGAGTACGCAGGACTTAAACACCTGTGGCGGCGACGTGACGTGTCACTCAAGTTGAAAAGTCGCGTATACTGCTCCACAGTACGTTTAGTTCTACTTTATGGTTGTGAGACCTTGAATTTGCGGGTAGAAGACACGCCCTTTGGACAGAGTCCAGAGATCACGGTGCCCAGTACATATCTATGCCCACGCAGACCGTAACCGCAACCAGGAAAATGTGGATGTGTGGATCGTACGCTTCTTTGTGGTTGTTTTGTAACCAAGGACTTTAGCTGTCAGTGGTTGGCTTTTGGTGCTCACTTTTTCGTGGGTAAACACCTCCGCCACGGGAAGGCACAGTGAGTAGGGCTTCCTAAGCAGAATCAATTTGAGACGTTGGGCGTGTATGAGCGTTTCGTGAGATGCAAGGGAAGGTTGACGAGCTACAACTCAAGATACCGATCACCCGACTGTATTGACACTTTCAGAGGCAAACAATACATGACTACGACATTAACGATATTACGACCGATTCACCCTGTATTCATAATGCAATTAATCAGCAGAGTATTTCACAGTTTATTTGCCACTACATTAACATGTTTTGTAAACCCAACTGATTATAGCTCATGGTACTGCGTTGGAAACAAATGGTAATTACCATAGATACCGATCCGGAAGAACAAAACAAACAAATATATTTGGTTAACAGCATGATGAATGTTAAACTATTGCTCAATATCCGTTGTCAGAAGGAAGGATATTCTCAGTAAACTAAAAAAATCTATCAGCATTAAATCTCATTGTTATGTTTTGCCAAGACGTATGATCCATACGTGCACCTCTTGACTGACCCCCAACAACGATACGGAGAGAGAACACGGCTCAGAAAACGATAGCCAGAGTATATTGTTTTGATCATGACTCACTACGCAAATATATGCGGTAAATTAGGTGTATGAGAAAGGACGTGGTGACGCACTAATCAGATCGCGTCCTTGATACTCCCGTTGATCGATCGGACAACAGTTATCTGATTCGCTTTAATCATTCAATCCCGAATCGATTCAGCTTTGGGCGTCAAAACCGCACTTGTGGTGTGACGCGGATCGATGTGTGGCCTGACGGGTTTTGTGCTCTCCGTCCTAATACTTAGCCACTACAGTTTTCTCATCCTTATTAACTGTATCACAATGGTTTGGATGACTCAATTAATCATTTTGTTGCGTCGTTCCTGCTTGATACTAACTAGTGAGTCTCCTTCCTCAGTGGATACTTTACCAAAACCTGGAATTTTCTGCAGTACACAAACATTTACTGGCTTGGCTATCTAATTATTGTACCGTTAAAGCCCCAATCAACCTGGAAAGGGTTCACGTAAACTCTTATTCAATAACTCCGGAGTGTTCCAGTTAGATACACTGTCCCAATACTTATTTACGTGTTGTGAAATATGCTGATAATGTGTTAACCCAGTTTTTATTCTTTATTCGATTTATGTTCGTTCATCGATAATCTTTCTTACATGCAGCTTTTATGCCCCTATTCGGCAACTCGTGTTGATCTTGACAAATCTAGTGACTAGTTCTGATTTTCCCAGTTTTCTTTTTTTTGCAGACGATTCGCATAAGAGATATTTTCAACTGACATTATAATCTGTTGTGCGCTTGCACAAGTAATACAGTTCAGTATATCAAATTCATAATTGAAAAAAGGTGAATAATCAACCCACCCTCGCGTCTCCAGAATCCAGACCACTCATTATCGATCCGGAAGTGTCTACGCTGTCCTGAGCAGACATTTTTTCTCTCCGCTGAATGAATACCCCGGGGAATAGAGCAGAAGTTTCGGTCAGTGAACAGAGCCATTCCTTAATAGATTCCATCGCACTAACTTGCCAGGGGTTATCTCTTTGCACCTCTGAGGTGGCCTATTCACATCCCGAACTGAATGACTACGTCAATCGAGACCTGTCTCGTATTTGGGGTACGCACGAGTGTGGTTTACCGCGTCACCTCTGCGCGTTGAAAACGAAAAAAATCTCTCGCTACGTGGTACGGAGAATGAGTAAATGGTTAGATGGAACAACATGATTGGATGTGATAATTCGCTCAGGAATTTATCAGGGAAACAATGTTGATTCATATTGTAACGAGAAGGCGAGCTGGCTGAGAAAACGTCTATTGATCCAATTCAAAAACAAACAGTGTATGCGTTCAACTATATACAGTCAATTCTGAACCGCGCGGCGGGATGATTCATGCCTCTTTCTGTGGATCATTCGTTGTTGGTCTTGGTCCGCACTTGGCACGTACGTTGCCTCTTCTTCCGCGTGCCATTCCGACTGGTTTGACCCGATCGCGGTGCGAGATGCGTTGATCGACAGCTCCGACGTTGTGGCATTCGGTGGGTATCTTTCCCGTTAGCTGCGGATTGTCTTTCGGGCTGTAATTGTCGATTCACTCGTTTCGGGTGGCAGTCAACATCGTCTCGCGAGGCACTTCCCGCCGCTGCGTCTGTGCGTCTGGTCGGATGGGCCCCATTCTTGCTTCGGTCGCTAGCCAGGACTCTCTTTGAACTGCCTTCCATCACAATATGACGATGTGTTGAGGTAGTGGAATGTTTAGTCAGCTCCCCCGAAAGCCGAAACGGTCACTTGACCCCTTAGCTATTTATGGGAGTAAACGTAGATATATTCTATCTGTGTAAGTCTTATTGAGTGCATTCCTGACCCCTTCTTACCATTTCCTCACCGCTTTTCGGGTCGCGCGCGAATTTTATGTTCGATCGATTCAAACAACAAATTAGAAGAGATTATCTGTGTTCCCTAAGAATGTATTCATTATACTGCAACACTCCTTGGTTTGCGTTTCGACTCAAACACTACTTTCTTGGTGCACCCGTGATGAATACGGTCCCGAAGGATTTTTGCACGCTAATCGAAAGCGCTTGAAACAGAAGGTCAACAATTTAGAAGTTATGTACAACATTCGGATTTGATTGACTGTTTAGTGCACCTGTTTTTCATCGGTGTCCTTCAAAGTTATTTAGATCTTAGTGATGGTATTTTTATCTTCATGACGGATTTTTAATCTTTGCTATTCATTCGATTATGGAGTGGTAGAAAAAAGGGCACCCTGCAAACAATTAGTACTTGTAACCGATAACCAAAATCATACATTGAGATTTCCCATAGGGGTTGACAGAGCCAACTAGTGTAATCTGTCATCCCATCGACTAAGCAGGGGTGTAAATGTGCTTTGCAACATCGCGAAGCCCCTGTTTAAATGTACCCGATGTTTGATCTTCAGGTCAGCAACGCCACCAGTTTCAAGTGAGACAATAGCAACTACAGGAAGTATATGTCTATGCCAAATAAGTGACACATTGAGCTGTTCAAACGAAAACTTAGGGATACTTTTAGCTCTGTTGAAAGCGGATCCTCAACTACATCATTCAAACTCTGAAATGGATTCTGGGCCAAGAACGGAGAAACGCCAGTTTGTAACAAGTTTGCAATCTAAAACAGATCAGTGAATGATAACATGAATCGAAGCCCATGAGTTGGAAGTAGCGAAATCTCAAAAATCACAGACGACAGAATGCGCAATTGATGATGAATAGAAATTGACCCAGTGGGACAAATCTCAACCGATCGGAAGAACACACAGCTTATCAACCCATCGCCTCCATAAAAACCAACCTCAAGGTAAGCTATTTGCATCTGTTCCAAAATGCTTTAATCCTTTTTAAAAATGGCTACTGACTCCTTGTTTCGAGGACCGTGGAATATTTGCCTTGGTATTTGAAATTCAAACCCAGAAATAAATCAGGTGACTTATGTTGAAATGGCATGAAATTTGATCTTATGAATGCCATAAGTAGTATACGGCATGATACTCACGGTCATCGGAACTGTAAGCTATCGAGAGTGACTCCAAGTCGTGGATAAGAAAATGCCACTTGGTAAGTCGCCCATTGATAATCAAGCAATGATTTACTAAAAACCAATATCATGGTCCATCAGCGGTGATGCCCGAGGACGTGGTACGTCTTCTATCGTAAATCGATCGCTGCGGCGAACGGTCGTCGATGGAATCACCTACTGACTAAAATCTTTTCTTATTCTGTCATTCTATATCAGTTCACTGAACATTATTCGTTGCAATTAATTTCACTTTTTAGCATGCTGATTCGTCGCTGTGATACTCTCAGCCACCCACTCATCCCTATTTGCATGTCTTATTTTCGCCCCTCAGACATCCTGGTGCTGTTGTCACGTTTCACTTTTCTTCTTTTCCGCGCACAAATCACTACCCGTGACTTGTTATTAGGTTATTCGATTGGTCCTCTTCGCCCGTTCCAAACACGTCTATCACCAC
>UZAN01054686.1:2708-15237 GCA_900618425.1 Echinostoma caproni | reverse complement strand
TGACTACATTCTGTATTGCACGTTTTCCTTGCATTGATCTGATCTACTTTCAGGTTTCTGTTGCTATAATAGCAGCCTAGGCTTAGCCCAACTTATTTCCAAAATTTCGGAAGTTTCAGAATATATCATTTCTACAATCCCAATCCTTGGTTCTGTTTCCTCTTGGGACGGATATCCAGAGCGAACGTGAGGAAACACTTGTGACAAGCTCTGAAGAACATCAGAAATCACTTAGTGAATAAAACCTAACACGAGCCGCCTCATCCATACATAGCCATTTGACGTTCCACCTTTTTTGTGTATTTACGCATCTACCCAATTATTTAGCTTTGTTTGTTTGTGCTTCATCCGTACCCTATAAGTTTTAATCGTGACTTAACCGCTCATATTTGATTCGTTCAATTGGAGTATCACAGTGGGCGTGTTATTCTTATCTATACTCATTTTTCCGTTCAGATTTATTGAATTACGCTCACAGTAATACTTCGCTCTTGTTTTCAATTTGTTGCGAGATCATTTTGAGGTTTGTACAGATTTTATTTGCTTATTTGATCGTTTATTATTGCAGGGCTGTAGAGTATTGCTGGATCGTACGTTTTGTTGACGTTTCGAGATTCAATCTCAGCTACGCGTTTTCTCGATGATCTATTTGGGAGACACAATTATAAAACGAATAATACTGGAACACTTAATTAACAACCAACTTTATCAAACCGAACTCGACCCCATGCTTAGAATACTAATAACAATTATCTTAGTTTCTTTCGCGGAAAACATCGATAGACATGCAAAAGACGGACGTTCAAACCAAGCATGATAAAATCACAATATTAGTGCATGAATACTCCCAATGAACCAAACGGGGCTAAACTGAGAGGATCACAAATACTTAATCAACGGTGGCGGTGTTGGAAGCCACTGCCATTCGCCGAAAATATAAGAAACTGGACTCTCGATTGGCAATAGCCATATTCTTCTTGTGCAAACTGAACTGAACTGAACAATGGCATCATATAAAACTCAGGTATTGGTGCACAACATCGGAAGATTATATATGGAGGTACTCCGAAGGAAAGCATCTAAGCTCGTCTGGCAGCCAGCCTGCAGTAGCTTTTAGTGAAATATTTGTTAAAGGTTTTATTAATAAGCAGTACCAGCGATTTTGAAAATAAAATGTAATGCCAATGTGTTCCACAAATGTCACGTTGTTTTAACGGATCATTTTGATGCTGTAGTGCAACAAAAATTCCATTTTAAGGTCATCGAAGAAATCGGAGTTATGCTTTTTCGCGAAATAAATTCCTCTGTGCGAATGTGCGAAAATGCAAATATTTCAAGCATTCTAGTCTGTAAACTGGAACCTTCAGCAATGTATGCCTTCAGAGACCGTCCTTCATGCAAACCATTATTTGACGGCGTCCATTGCTGATTGAAAAGCCGTAAGAGCGGTGCTCGAAACGATCAGCGTAAATTGTGACGCTGACTCGGTTCATAAATGGCAGACCAATAATCTGTATGGGCTTAAATATATTCCTAGGAAAAGGACGTTAAGAAACACTGGCTCCGTCCATGTGCGGCCCTGGTTGGTTAACCAAAATCGTTAAGACAATTGTCTCAACGATTTTACAGACCCTGGACACTCCCCACGAGTCGCAACGATAGACCAGTACGAACATGCGATCTCAACGGCCAACGTAAACGAAATAGAAGGCAGACGGCGAGACCTGGACCAAAGCACTATACTTGAACGTAAAACACAGTGGCGTCGCACGGTACGTTGAACGACCAAGGTGGAAGTGTGGGGGAGAAACGTGCATCAACCTTATGTAAAACAAGAACGTGACGTAAAACACGAGTCACAAAGCAGAGTGACTACAAGGAGGGGGCCAAAACGGATACTTGCGGGACTCCGGTAGAAATGGAAGAAGCAGATAAAGAAGCGATGAACTTACACGACCTGAGAAGGTGCGGTTCATGAGAAAGTCGCGAAGCAGGGCAAGGAGTCTTCCATTGAGGCCGTAGGTTTCCATCTTATGAAGTTAGGGAGCGTGTGGGACCCGATCAAAAGCTTTCGTAAAGTCAATGAAGACTGCGTGGGAATTCAAGCCGTCATCATGGGCTTGAGTTAAGCTGTCCATGACGGATAGCATATTCGAGATGCAGGATCTGCGAAAGTTTATTCCTGTCCTAATTTTCACTTCTCTTTTTTCGAGTTCGAGAGTAAAGACTGCTATCGTCAAAAGCACTGTGGTTTATCAGTCTTCTTTATTTGATCGCTTGTGATAACACAACCTAACATATTCCTCGAATAACTCCTGTTCATTGCGCCTCATTAAAGCAGACATCTGGAATGGAGTAAATGAGCTCTCGATTCTGCAGAATTGATAAGCCTCGTGAAGCTTATTCCATGCCGCTGAAATAATTGGTGGATAGTCTCTAATGTGGATTGCAGATCAGTTGCTAATCAAAGGTTTGCTGAACTGCCAGTGGTTCTCCGACACTTGTATGACCCCGGTTGTCGGCGTTTCTTCCTCTCTCTTAAGTCAAAAAACCGCCACGAGACGTGAGTGTGTAATGATTCCTTAGCAGAGGCTATTGGGGACGCTTGGTCGTATGAGAGTATTTCCCAGGTACAAAGTAAGGGTGACCAACTGCACTTCTAGACACTCACCTCCGACCATACTGAGGCTTTTGGAGGCTTTTCGTATGGTCCCTGACATGGATGGTGGAAAGTTGCACCCGGTTTTACCGAGGACTCAGGTCTAATGTATATGATGGTCTGTTGGCCCTAAAATTTTATATTTCCTTCTGTGGTAAGTTTGCATATTTTATGCGATTATTGTACTCGATTCATTGTGTAGCTTCTGGCCCAATTAAGGGGTTCTTGTAATCTTGATATTGCTCCTGCAAATGAGACTGATGTCTGTTGTTAGACCATATGTTAAAGATTCTGGGGTCATTCCTGTAGATCAATGTACTGATGCTCGGTACCTTACTTAACGCTGCTGGCTCCTGGGAAAGGCTAGGCCGGCCTAATGGATATCCCGATTTGCCGCTGCCCACGCTCGGAGGTCTGCAGCAAGATCAGCGCAGATTGTGATCCAGCTTGACTTCCATTGGTGAATGCCGTAGTGGAGTGGAGACCAAGGCTTTTTGCTACGTTTTTTCGGACTCACAAGGGCAGTGTATAATTGGATAGCAGCATTCTTGACCAATAGGACATTTTGCGTCAGGGTAGGAGAGCATATGTCACCAGTCCATCTCGTCACAAGTGGCTTGCCACAAGGGTCGGTGTTAGGCCCGCTTCTTTTTCTGCTGTTTATAAACGATCTAGTAGAAATTACCAGCTCACTTTGCTTCATCTTCGCTGATGATGTAAAGGTGGTTGGATCTAGTGGAAGATCACAATTGGAAGAGGATATTACGAAGGTGGTCCAGTGGTCCCACACATGGGATCTGCCACTAAATGCAACAAAGAGTCAGTTGCTCTCAAGAACCCAGGAATCATTGAAGGCTCTAGGTGACTGGGGGCAATTCGAAGTAGGCACTTTAATCAGTGCCAGGGATCTAAGAGTTATAATAACTGCAGATTACAGTTGGGGTACCCAATGTGAAGCTGCAGCACACACGGCAAGACGACAACTGTTTCGACTAAGATCAACAGTTTCGTGTAGAAAAGCAGATGTATTTATACCCATCTACAAAGCCATCGTAAGGCCTCACCTAGAATACTGTGTGCAGGCTTGGTCACCCTTCTACAAAAAGGACGCCGCCTTGCTGGAGCAGGTCCAGAGACTAGCAACACGGATGGTTGAGGGTATGCGGGGAAAAACATACAAAGAGAGATTGTACGCGCTCGGTCTTTTTTCACTAGAAAAAAGAAGATTGCACGGAGACTTCATCAAAGATTGAGAAAAATTTGCTCGGTCTAGATCCTGGGCCCCTCACCAAGGAACGCGTGGACAGGAGCTCAAACTCATGAAACAGCGGTCTAGGCTGAACTTACGAGCACATTTCTTTATTAATAGGGTAGTGGATAATTGGAATAAGCTACCGTCGGAACTGATTGTGCAGTCAAGTGTCCAGGTCTTTAAAAAAGCTCTGAACGCCAGATGGTTGGAGCTTTTCCCTGACATAGAATATTAGGTGCGTAAATTGTTTTTGCTTAATGTGGAACGCTTCATCAACAAAGGTCTCTCGCCGACACGGCGAGAAGTAAAGTCTCTCTTTCTATCTGTTTGCAGATAGAAGGAGAAACCGATCAATCGCAGAGGTGGACGCACACTCGAGGGCATACCACCGAAGGAATTCTGGACGCGTGATTGGCCTGTGGCCACCATCAGTCCTGTGCAACCTGACCTGCATCGTTTTGTACCGTGTCTAGCCAGGTTTTCTTCTGCCCACCGTGTAGACAGCAGAAGTAAGGGCATTGAGGTGGTGCAAAGACAGCTTTGGTCAGGTCTTTATCAGACTTATGAAGTATGTGACCAAGCCATTTTAATCGTCGCAGTTGTATTAACTCAGAACGCCAGCAAAAATTCTGGTAGTAATTTATCTTATCTGTTCACATTGTTTCTCCATACAGGCATGTAGTATCCCTTTAATGGTGCAATTCGTGCGTTAGACGAAACCATTGCCCTTCGGGTGATCCGGATTGGTGCAATTTTTCTTCAAATTCACCAACTGGCAAACTGTTTGCAGCGGTTGGTTTTCGAAGTCTGGCTTAGAATCATACCTGTGTGAAATATAATATTATAGATAAAGTGGTCTTTCGTCTGAGTGAATACTCAATTCTTTCGTTGACGATACTTGCAGTATTTACTTCCTGATTTCGGAATTGGACAGCTAGGCACCTTTTGGTAAAAAATCATTACCAACAAATAAAGATTCCCTGTTGTCGTAGTGCGGAATGGAGCCATCAAGTCTACTCCCTGGTTTAATCACGGTCATCGGTTTTAATGGTGCCTTGAAATATTTCTGTCCAAACTTAATTGCGGCATATACTTTGCATTGATTACAAAACTCCGTGTTCAGATCCGTGTCAAAGTTTAGGTATGGAATCGTTAAAGACTAAGGATTCGGGGTTAATGCACAAGTGGTGCCACTTTTTACGACCCACAGCAATGTCACTCACTGTCTTTGATCCTTGATCTCGCAGATACCGATGTCCCCATCCGGGGAAATCTAACGCGACATATGTAAAAAAAGTCTCCTAATCAGGGTTTTCATACCCTCATGCCAGGCCTGAGTTTGACCACCATTTTTTCACGCAAAACCAGTTTTAGTAAACAGCACGGGCCGTGGCAACTTATTTGGTGGTATGCGTCTGCTTTTCATCAGAACTAGGGTGAGCTAAATGCACTGCAAGGTGGTAACTGAACAATAGAATCAGATTAGACGAGCAATTCATTCCAAAGTGAGGATCTGAGCTTCATTCCCACCCAAGGCATTGCATATCTGATGATTCAGTAATACTGATGGAGAAAACGTGGCAAATCCCAACCGTCCAGGATCAAAAAACAGGTAAGTGGCATCTACAGCGTCAGTTCACGCAGAGCCTCAAGAAGGACCGTGGAAACTGGTGGGCAGCAATAGCTGTATTTATCACCGGTTTACAATCAAGCTTGGTGCCAATGTAACAACAAGAATAACAGAAAATGAGGGGGTGGGGGTGAGACACGAATCAGTGTAAAAAAGATCAGATAGTTAAGTTGAATAACAAGAATAAAAATTCTTTTTTGCTTCTTTCACCGTAAACATTTTAATATTTTGTGTTGGTTTGCTTTTTTATGGAACACGGGATTTCAAAAAGCACCGTTCAGCATTCGCGCTACTAACATCTATTTTGGGTCATCTGTTTCAGTGTCTCTAACCAACGACAATCCTCATCCCTTGAAACCTAACATGGAAGGCGAAATGGAAGTAGCATTAGCATCAGGCAACAGTCAATGACTGTTCTAACTGATCCGAAACACAAGAGGTCGGCGAACCACAGGTAATGAAATAATCTGCGCCAAAAATGAATGGGTTGTTCACAATAGAGAACAATGTGTTGAATGGTGGGCAAAATACTTCAAAGAACAGTTCAGCTGGTTGGACGCTGTTAGGTAAAAAGACTATTTTTACCTAAAAATGTCTATTTTTCGAGTATTTTCAATTAGAGGCATCTCGAATCAATACTAATCTCGCGGACATTAATCAATGATATTGCGTCATACGGAAACATTCACTCCGTCCGTCTGATCCATGACCTATGACCGATTGAACCTTGCTAACTGTGTGCTTGATTGGCGCAATCTTTTTCTTGCAATAATCGATGCTCTTTTGGGTCACATATAAGCATCAGAGTAGAACTTGTAAATTGACTTGACTTCACTTGCTTCCTGTGTGTCAAGTACACGTTCGCTGTGCACTAACTGTTTTCTTGCTTACGTAGCTGGGAGAAGACTCCTAGTGCTCGTGACGTCCAATCTGTGCTGTGATCGTACTCGTGGGGCTAGACGATTAGGGTGGCCGTTGAGATACGTGTGTTCCTCGTGTGTTATCGTGTGATACCTTGTTTTGTGTACATTGTGATCGATCGGGATTCGGACACAACAGACGCTAACCAGGCTATATCGTATGCTGTAAGTGGGGCTCCGTGGGCGGTGTCTTGTGAACCTCCTACTGAAGCAGAAGTACGATCTTGCATCTAGGTCCAGAAGAAAGAGGAATCGGTAGAACCTGGCGGATTTCCTGTTACTGTTTTCGAGGTGAGAGGCGATGACCTCGTAGACTCCATTACTGATTTAACGCGTAACATCTCGTCACGAAAGAGCATACCATCTTGGAGCAAATCACCGATCGTTCCAATTTTCAAGTGGTCATCTTACAATCAATGCGCAAACCACCGGGGAATAGGCTTGATTCCAATCGTCACCAAAGTATTAGCTTCCTTTGTACTTCGACCTCTGACACCATTTAGGGACAAGCAGGATTTTAACCAGGTCGTGGTTGCATCGATCAGACCTTCACAGTACTTCACGTCTTCAAGCTAATCTATAGCACACCGTTGACCAACGATCACAGTGTTCCTTGACTTAAAAGGGACCTTCAACTCAGTTGATCGTGAATCCTTTATGGGTTCACTCCTTCACAAAGGAATGCCGCAGAAGCACGTGAACATA
Organism: Echinostoma caproni; assembly: GCA_900618425.1. Taxonomy (NCBI): domain Eukaryota; kingdom Metazoa; phylum Platyhelminthes; class Trematoda; order Plagiorchiida; family Echinostomatidae; genus Echinostoma; species Echinostoma caproni. The sequence continues at coordinate 8,071 of UZAN01054686.1, read as the reverse complement.
CTAAGGACACTCTTCGCATATTTCTGGTAGCGTAAGGGCCTACGGCGAGTTAAGTAAGTTGTTCGAAACTAGCTACAATGTTCGTCAGGGTGTCCTATTTAGTCATTCCTGTTCGATTTCGTCATAGACGGAATACTGAAGAACCGACCAAGTGTTTTCCAAAATGCAGTTATTGAATAGACAGCTGGAAAAAGCTGTGCGCTTTGGAGTACGCTAATGACATTGTTTGTCTATTCGAATATGTGAAGAATGCAAAAAGAGTCTGAAACAGACTGGCAAAGTCCGCTTCTGTGTTTGGCATGCGCTTTGCACTTTTACGGTGCAAAGTGATGCTGCAAGACTGGTTGACGCCGTTTCTAAAAGGTAGATAGTCAGTGCTTTGGCCTACAATTGAGTGATACATTTGTCTTGCATGCCTATGACCGGATTGACTGTCAGATGCTGCCTACTGTCAAACTTGCTCGCACTCATATGCGCGCTGATCCTATTAAAATATTGATAGCCCCCAGCCAATCAGGTGCTAATATTGGACTGTTCACGTTTATTGATTCACTGATTGTTTTAATGCCTGCTTGACGGTATTCAGATGTCTTGCGAGGTTTCTGGTCTGCCTGTCTGCATCCTGACGCACTGCTTACTCACCATCCTACGGACTGGCTACATTTATTTATTCGAAATAGAATAATCACTAAAGCTTCCGCTTAGGTATTTACTTACTTTCATCAGAAACAGTAATCAGGAATTATCCGAAGTTGACTGCTTCTCGTACTTAGATAGCTGCGTGAACAACGACGGTAGGACATCAAAGGAGGAAAACACTCGCTTTTCCGAAGCTTAAGCAGCATACGCAGGACTGAAACGCTTGTGTTGACGACGTGACATTTCATTAAAGTGGAAATGTCGCTTATATTCCGCCACTGTACGATCAGTTCTGCTTCGCGGCTGAGACCTTAAAACGTGGTCTTTACGCCTACAGAAGTTATGATTACAATTACAATAAGCGGATAGAAGACATTCATTGCCTGGAGGCTTCCAATAATCGATACTTGCGTAGTCTGGCCCAGGTTGGTTTGATTGAGTTAATTAGTAAACTAGAGATAAGCCGTCGGGTGTTTGGGAACACATCGAACACGATTTCGAAAATGCATCGAATTCAGTTCAATATGCACAGTTGGCCAGAGCAAGTTTTGCGTATGCCTGCCGGTTGCCTACCGCACCGTGTCTTATTCGCTCTGGCTGCTGCAGCTTGGAGAAAGCCGCGTGGAGGCCAGCAGATGACGAAGAGCCGAGTCGCGAATAAATGCCTAGAGCGATTAGGTAGAGTAGGTCTCTCGTCTTCCGCGTTGGGGCCCAAGGGAGTCCGTTACTGTATGGTTAGAGACACTGAAGGTCACGGTAGCAAATCGGCAGCAGTGGCGTTCTGGTTATAACTCCTTACCAGACCAAAATGCCTGTAAACCACTTTCATTCTGTTCCTATTCCATACCGATGATCATCAAGAGTGCCTAGTGCCTCTGAACAATCGAATGGGCTGATTCAAGCCTAATACTCTAAATAAACTGTCGGTGATCGAACACAGGTGTTTACGCCGCATTGCGCCAGTCTGGTGGGGAAACCGGACAAGCAATGCTGAGTTTATCTGCAGAGTTTTAAGTAACCGCGGTCGTCCAATCGAGCAGGTAGTCGATAGACTGATAGTCCATACACCGCGTTGTTTGGGGCCTGTGCTGCAAATTCAGTTTGCACAGCCATTAGCCATGCACTTTCGTGCGTCGGTTTTCAAGAAAAGCACAGTATAAATATTTGGCTTTGTCGTTTAAAGACTTGCCAACAAAGTGAACAAAGGAAGAAGTCGTTTTTATTTTATGCAAATGGGTAAATGTCATCGGAGGTGATGAGGAAGATAGCTGGAGGCGCTGCAGAATCGACTGCTTCACCAATATTGATTCGGTAGAATGGAGAATAGTTGGCCTGGAGCGTTTTGTGATGTAATCCTTCATTGTTCTTTGGAGGAGAGAGAAAGGTTCGAAGTTCCATTGAAATATTAGCGATATGTGTATGTTATGTGTGTAAAAGTTTGAGACAAGGTCACTGGACTGTGTTTATAAAACACGGGGCTTAATTTGATGGTGTTGGCGTAGTGGTTTAGTTACCGTCACCGGCATGCTTTGGACCCTGTAGTCCAAGGTTCGAGTCCCGCCACCCAACTTTGGTGGTACGCAGCTTTGCTGTCATCCGGTTCAATCCCACGCCTAACCTAGTGGAGCTTTATATGATTCGCCACTCCAAGTCCCGGGGCTAAGTCTAACGGTTTCCATGACGGAGTAGCGGGTCTTCGTAACTATGAGGTTCTCTCCGTCTGCTATTCACCACAGAAATGTGTGTAATAAAAAGAGTCCTCTGGAAGATGTGCGGTTAATGGCTTGGGAGAATGCAGCTGCCTGTACATTTAACCAAAGGTGAAATGAAGATGGAATATTTGGCTTAAATCAACATACCCCATAACCTGATATTTAGGGCTAAGTAGGAGACAGTTAAAATAGCCAAAGGGAAATATTCGTTCTCGTTTTAACATAGGGAAATGCCACTATTGTAAATTTATGTTAACATGTGCATAAGAAGTGTAATTGTATCACAATTTAAATAATATGCAACTTCGACTGCGGAATCTATACTACACTGTTGCAAAAGGTGCCTACCTTGAAATCCGAAGTTTGGTGAGCAATCTGTCAACTGTCGGATAAGATATATTTAGTTAACTCTCTTCAGGCTCGTTCAGACGCTGTTGTTTTGATAAATGTATTTTATTTCGTGCAACAGATGTTGTCTAACTTGTCGGTCTAACCATTTGGTGCACAAACAGTAAAAACTCTATCGGTATTTCAAATGTTACATTAAAGTAGTAGATTTTGTGGGCTACAGAGAAAACCAAAAGTTGGGAACCGTATTTTTTATGAGGCTGGAAGTAAAATGCGTGTATCACTCTATCCTCCGCTACTCATATAGATGCAAAAAAACACGGAATAACTACTGAACAATCATCATTAAGAACATCTTTTAGGAGGGTCTATACTCTTTCTCATTTCCAGCAACTCTGACGATAACATGCTATCGGACAACCAGACTTGTGTGCCCGGAGGAATTTTACAGAGCTGCTTTCCGAATGATGAAACCGGACCGATCACTCACAAAAGGTAATATCCAATTTTCGGGGCGCACGCATCATATCGTCAAACTTAGGGTTGACCACAAAGACAGAATACTGACACAGAAAAATTTCGATCACCATCATAAAAAAATGGAAATTGTAATTTCGCACTAATCGTTTTCTTCATCAGATCACTAACTCACTTTTAGTGTTTGGGAACAAACAAGAACTGCCTTCGAATTTTGTTTCCCGAAAATCCCGAAGAATCATTATCTGCCATACGTCAAACTATATCTCTAATCGATCATTGCGGCGAGCAGCAAACAAGAAACATACTTTCCAAGTAATTATATTCATTTGACCGATTTGGTATTTTCGTTAGCCAAGAACAAGATCGGACTAGTGTCAGGCTACTGATGGATCAGCTCAACACGACTAATTTACAATACGGGGACGAAGAAGAAGACCACAGTGTACAACTGATTACTACAGTCAAAACGGACGAACAAAACGTACAAGTGGAGCAATCAATCAACACAGCTCACAGCCGGAGAATTTTAGACGGTGAAGTAGTGGATCGAATCGATTCGCTTGTCAAAGCTTTCGAGGAATTTGTTCGTCTGGTAAACTGTGTTAGAAATAAATGAATAAAGTATCACATAGCAGTGTAAAAAATCATCCAAGAAGACAAAACTGTTCACAGAAGTGGCTCAGTTCTATAAACAGTTACTCGAATCTAGCCAGGTTATTGCACTCCAGTATGTGATCGGTGTTCGCCGGTTAATCGAACAATTTGGTTGTCCACAGATTTCTGAATTCTGTCGATCAGAGAAAAGCCACACTGGAAGATCGATTTCGCTGTACATTCACCACAAAGGCCTATGGAGAGCTTTTGTCCAGGTAGATTTATCCAGTTACACGCCCACATTTATGCATTCTATAGCGAGCTGAAAGAAGTGCAGTTTCTAACGAAAGAGATTGCTGCTCGAACAAAAATTGCCCAAAAAGAGGTGAGTGAAAAGTTACAGTTGTACAATAACCCGGCTTTCACCCAAAGCTTTCCAGTCTCTCACAGAGCCACGAGAATAACCGTGTCCGATTGGCTGATCTGCATGAAATTCATGGTCTTCAACTAGCCCGATTGCGGGAGCAACTGCATATTGATGTAGACAAGAATAATCTGCTGCAAGATGCTACCATGCGAATAGCCGGAATGGTAAGAAACCATTTACACGTATTTCATTAATTAGGTTCCATGCACTGTTTCACTGAATATTTTTAGCATGTTGTAAGTCATACTATTGAACTTTGTAATTTACTTCCTTTTATTGAATACACAAAGAAACTATTTTCAGGAAGTGAAGCGGTCAATCAAAGGGCTGCCATGGGAAGTCAGTCGGTGATGGTGGGGTTCGAACACACGTCTCCTGAGGTGGTAATTTGGCGACGTTACCCCCGGGCCACTACCGCCCAACTCTGAAGTTCATCGTAATATACAAAAAACGGAAGGGATCGAGGAACAAGTGACAAGCAAAAGGTTTTCAACAATTCATTGGTGATGGCGTAGAAGAAATATGTGAACCTTTGTTTTTAAATAAACTGCTTGGTAGAGTAAATAACCCCCAATAGATGACACCGGGACAGTCCTTCTTTAGGCTGGGAAAATAAATTCTAAGAATAAGAAAAACTACAGGATTTTTGTTTCTTATTCGAACGATAGAAGCTGGGTGAACATTAAATCACTAATTTCTACACACAAGAAACAAATAAAATGTTAAATGAACACGCTGAGAAGCATTGCAAAGTCGTTTGGATCTTGTTGGATCTGACTAACTCAGAGCGAATCCGTGGATTCTACTGAAGGTCGAACCTGGGACCCCACTAGTAAAATGTAAGTGTCTCACTCGGTCAACCACTGAACACGTGATTAGACTGTTTCACTCAATTCCATTTCTCCTGTTCGCCGAGCTTGGCAATTTGTTTGCAAACGTTTCATCACCAGCCGAGGTGATATCATCAGTGCTTGTGAAGTGGCACTGTTCTGCCTGTNGGTCCGCCGTTGAACTGCTGCCAGCGGGTGGGAGTGGGAGGGGAGGAAGTTGTCCTTTCGTCCCGATTGCGGTATCCGTCCGTTCTCAGGTCACGGCGTGACCTTTGTTGCGTCATTTGGTCCTTCAGTTGCATTGGCGTGTACACGTGATCCAGTTCAACGTGC
>UZAN01054683.1:0-11253 GCA_900618425.1 Echinostoma caproni | reverse complement strand
CGCTACTGAATCGGGGATGTAGAAGAAAAGATAGCCTTTTAGGAGAAAATTTCATGAACTGAAGGAAAAAGCTGTCACGTACCGCTAACCTCGTACTTTTGTGCAAATGTTTTGCTTTTTATCTTACGGCAGCCTTTTTGGTCGAACAATGATAATGAAGCAGACGGAGGAAACGAAGAGCTGAGAGCAGCACCAAGATGAAGTTGCCCAATGCAGTCAAACTAGCCTCGCACTACTGATTAGACGCGCGAGGGCCGCTTCCAGACACTCGGTCATATCACTCACTGTCTCTAACCGTCGATTAGACTGATTCTGAGGTGCCCAGCCTAGAAGCCTTGCACGACGGACCTCTGTGTGCCCTGATCAAGGTTTTCATGCGTGATGCCGAATACAAGTTGGATCAACCTCTACCCTCCAATTATTCCCCGCCTCACTAGATAGCATGTGACGAGGAACACTATCTGGAGAAATGCGTAACAAATGCTCCTGGGATCCTAAACTGTTTTTGTCGGACACTTCGGGGTGACTGCGATCATCATAGACATGATGCTTAATTACGGCATTCCTTGTCCACCAAAGCCATGTAGCGCACAGTAGAAAATGATGTGTGAATACCAGTAGTCCACCTCTATTCTGTTGCCGTAACGACCAAGTCTCTGCGCCATATACCTACACCGGTCTGACCGGTGCAACCCACACTGTCCTTTCAGCGTACAACCGAATGTGGCGGTGTGTCGACATATATCTCGAGTTCTTTAACGCCAATCACACATCCTCTATATGCACCGAGATTTTTCCGGTAGGTAAATGTAGCTGACCAAGTAGGAACATTTTTCAACTTCTACTGTTTACTGCTCGGTTAGAATGAGGGTGGAAATTAAGTCAGCTCAATTCCATGCATTTTGCTACTTTCACACACGCCTGGCCACTTCACAAGCACTGATAATGTCACCTCGGTTGGTGATGAAACGTTTGCAAACAAACTGCCAAGCTCGGCGAACAGGCGAAATGGAATTCAGTTCACCCGAGCTGCGACAACCAATTTTCAACACTGTCAAATGAGTTCAAACTGTTTGCCAGATGAATCAAGGTACAATAATCTTTATAAAAAAGCAAAAATGGTCCATGATTCGCTGGAGGGTAAAATCCTGATAGGTTGCCCACTTCTGTGACCAACTTTCAATTGTCGCTTACATCTTACTGTGGGTACCTGCTTCCCTCGATTTTGTTGTGGTTGTTTACCAGGGGTTGGATAGAATCTGGCTCGTAACAGAAAATGATCCGTACACACGATTGTTGGCCACCGAGAGCGACAGTCTTGATTTAATCTCAATAACGGATTAAGGAAATTTGATCGACATGTGCTCGTCACTAAGATGAATAAGGGGTATTGCCTGTTACGCAGTGTCGTTTCTTGTGTGAGAAGCTAGTGTTGTGAGATACTACTCACTTGTGATTAGTGCGCAAAAGATGCGATCAACAGTTTCTTTCAACGACCAAAAATGAACAAGACCTCTTGGAGTAAACTTGCTGTTTGCTATCGTGAATACAAGAATGCGCATCTGATAGTGGACCGCTACATTACGCATGCTGTGTGTTTGTGGGAATTCTGCAAACTTGTTCCAAATGAAGTATTTTGTTATATGAATGACAATTTATACATACCCTGACCGTTATTGGCAATAAACTACTGTCCTCGACCAGCACCACCTGGAATAACACTAGTAATGGATATAACTGATCCGTGGTCTGCGGACAGCTGAAGTGGGCAATCGCTACTGTACTTCAAGAATTGTATGCTCCCCTAGGCGTCTTAATCCAGAGATCCAACATTAACGTCCAACTCTCCGTCAACCACAACGGTTTCCTTTTACCGAACACTTAAGAGCAGTTGAGAGAGAAGTGGTTCCGCATTTAAGAGAAAATGCAATCAGCCGGCTCGCACACGGACACGCATAAATAGCGGTGCTTAGCTCAGTTGTTGTAGACCCGTACCGAACCATCGAGAGATCGTGCACTGTCAGCGATTAACAGATTATCTCGGAAAGTGGTGCACTTCTGATGCCGGCAATTCCGCTCGCTTGATCTCCAGGCACACAGAGGGTGCAGCTTGAAGATGAAGTTAGACCTGATGAACTCAGCTTCATTCAACTTGGGGGATTGTCCGCGAGTTTCGAAGATATCCTTTACATCTGCATTACAAGTTCCAACAGTTCCAGGCAAACCATTTTGTTGATCAATCTGCCGTATTGTTCGGACATTGAATGTATTTTGGCGAAGGAAAAAAGTTTGACTTCGTCAATCCAATGGCTTCTGATTTGCTAACCCTAGCATTTGAACGCTCAGTAAGATGCCCTGAGTGAGTGAAATCGGAGATCTTGTGTTTTGCGAATGAGAGGAAGAAACAGACGAATGAGGGAGAGGATTTTCTAACTGAGTGGCTGATAATTTATGGCATTGAACTCTGACGAAAGGGTTTTACTTCGGGTTCCCTAACCTCAGCCTTTAATCTGAAAGGTGATGTTCGTTCAATATATGCAGGGGAAGCCTCTCGTATAAGCCTCGGTACCACTGGCTAAATATATAATCTCATATTGGAGCTGCAGACCACATTTCTTGACGAAAGCTGTCGCTTTTTCTTTCGGGCTATTTGACGTTGACCTCGTCCACCCCATCGAACGGAAGAGAATTCCATAAGTACGTTAACGATAGTCTGATTGAATGGAGCTTCAATAGTGTGAGCTCATGATCGTGTGTTCTTCCTTCCAGCACGGAGGGGAAAGCACACATGTAGCTCTAAGAACATGAGAAATGCGTAGATGATGCCGTCACGAACCCTTGTATATGCCCTGGGGGACAATCCAGTGACTTGCTAGCATGATGTGTCACAGGTCCTGATCCCGGTAATTAGCCGGGTCGCCCGTCACTGCACTATTTCCTAGATTTGGGATTCGGCACTGTCATGCTCCAAACAAAGTCAAATTTGGGAGGTGTACAGCAACCTGAATGCACCGTATGAGAATTTTCCGAAGAATTCTTCAACCCGAGGTGTTGATTGTCCATGTTCTCCCTGGAGTCATAGTTATTATTGTACTTTAGTACAGTGATTTGCATCTTCCGTGTAAATCATATAGTAGGTGATTTTACCAGAGAAAAAGAAGTGAAAATTTACTCGGTGGTGGTTCGGAAGTATTGGATATATGCCTTTTTTCCTGTCTTTTTCTTGTGTTCAATCCCCTAAGTTTATTTCCTGGTTTCTTGGTTTGTAGCAGTTTCATCCTTGGGTTTTGATTGCTCAGTGCGTAGCCTAAAGGAAAGGCCGACTATAAGATATTTGCATTCAGCCACTGAATGCTTGTAAATAGCCAGTTCAGATAAATTCATCGTTGTTACGCATATGTAAGCTTTATGCATGAACCTTATTTCTCACCGATAGGCACACCTGTTGCCTGGGGAGTTTGTCGTGAAAAGGTAAGATATTATTATTCGGGGAAGCTCATTGAAGGATCCATTCAAATCTAATTGATTCCTCAGATGCCTACAGCGAGTTGCGCTAAATAAAACTAGAACAACCTTAATTTTCAAATCTACTTTAACTGACATTTCAATTGTGTGCGTGTGTATAGTCATAATCAGTCAACTGTTCCTGTGGGACTAGATACATTCTAAGCACAACCAGGCGTTCATTTGACCACGTTGATCACATCAGCTACGTTGAGAACGGGGAATTTTAAGGGAACTACGGGCGTGGAGTGTTCGTGGATGTGGGAAACTCATTTCGACCCATTCACCAGTTTTGATGTAGGCAGGCAAACCTAGTTTCAACCGAAACCGCAAGCCTTCGAATTTGTACCACCTCCTATATACACCACCATGAGCTCCGGGGAAATGCCCTGGCTCTCTTCACCTTCCTCAACACGTGTACAACAACCTGAACATTTGACAGTGAGGTCCATTTCACATAGTTACACGTTCGGAGTCAGATATGAACCATAAGGATTGTAGCTGGTCCTCCTCCGTCTGTTGCTTTTGCCTTACCATGGTGACGTGCAACTGAAAGTGCGCTTGTACGCCACTATTTGCCTTAACTCAAAAGTTGTTTGTCTTTCTGTTCCGCGATAATATCCGAATTCCTGTTGCTTGAGTAGACTGGTGGATTAAAGAGCAAGTTGACAGAAATCTGGAATAGTTAGCATCCGGAAAAGTCAGAAAATGGATTGATAAAAAAAATTAACTCAGTTTCTAGTGAGTCGGTTTCTCCTCGGAGACCTTGGTAATAAAATACTTCTTGAATGATCCATTGCACTCTTAGAGCAGTTAAATTTTGGAATTTTCATGTATTTATATACGTCAGCGTTCTGTTGAATAAGAGTCTTTGACAGAAAAGAATTTAGGCACGCGTGAAAAAATTATTTAGACAGAATAGTGCAAGATAAAACGCCAACTTTGTTTCCAGTCCGAAGGACGCTCCTGCACTAGACCTGAACAATTATTCATGTATTCGTACGTCACCTGTACTGGTGTTATATGTTGTGTTTTGCCTAGTTTATCTGTTATCTTCGTTTAAACCTATGTTCCTGTCTTGCTTTGTGTTCAGTCTCCCAGGTCCCCAACCGGACAGACATTGGAGTAGTGAAGAAAATCTCAGCGGCGTAATGATTAGGATAAGCCCATCGCTTCCAGCTGTACTTCACTGTGACGCGTGTCCATTAGAGAGCTAAATAACGTTCGGAAAAAGCCAGTGTCTGGGCTTTCATGAGGTTGCATTTGCTAGACTTCGTCATTAACCTGTGAATGAGTCACAGTTTTCTAGCCTGCGGTGCGGCCAACCCGTTAGACTGCCCTAAATTTCGGACAACGGGTGGTTGCCTCTGGCACGCGAGACAAGCACTGCAACCGGAATGCAGCGTAGTTTTTTTAGGACAGCCACAGGATTCCGTTTTACATTTGGTACTTGAGTGCTGTATTCGCATCGCACACTTTGTGCCCAAGGCATACATTTACGAAGCTCGGCCTATGTATAACATATCACATTGCCCGCCCACGTGACCGTATATATGGCAAAATGTCACCGTTTCGAAAGTGACCTGAAAATGCCATTCATATATAAAGAAACGAACAGAATGAGCCTCTTAAGTTTGTAATTGTTCCGATCGAACAAGAAGTTCTCACATTTTCGGTCCAGTTGTAGCAAAAAGGAATGTAAGCCAAGCACGTGGAGAAAAACAGTTGATAAAACCACTAGTTTAAGCATCCCCCCTCTCGTATATCTTATTCCATGAGACTAGCTAATCTGCTTTGAGATGGAACGCATCAAGCTAAAAGGCAAAAGACAATACAATCTGAAATACTTGACTTCTGCTTAATTGTATTGTAACTTATGGTACCGTACTAAAGTTAAAAATGTGATAGTCTCAAGGGAAAATTCGTCATGTATAGAGTAAATTTTTTTATTACACACCTGAGTGTGATGAACAGCAGACGGAGTGAATTCCACAGTCACGAATACCTGCTGTTCAGTGGTGGAAACCGGCAATCTAAGCCCCGGGACTTGGAGTGGCGAACCACACAAGGCCCCGATAGGTTAGATGTGGTATTAAACAGGACGACAGCAGAGCTGCCTACCACCAAAGTCGAGTGGCGGTGGCGGGGTTCGAACCCCGGACCACAGTGTCAGAAGCACATTGGTAACAGTGAGTAAACCACTACAACATCGCCGTGAACTGAAAATCTAGGAAGCACTGTACAGCTGTTTCGACCTGGTTGGGTCTTATCAGCAGTGCGAATCCATCGGGTTATGCTATATCGTGTAAATGGAAAATGAAAAACGGTTTGATCAGCTGCCCAGTGGCCGAGTAAGTGGCATACTTGTGTTCTGCCTGTGAGGTCCCGGATTCAATCCCCAGTTGGGTCAAATTCAAATTTTTACTATGACTAAATTACTTATCTGATGCTTATTGAATCCCATAGGTTCTGTACACACTGGGTTTGGTTTGTAGTACAATTGAATAGCAAATTCTGACGTTCACTCACGGGTACTGGAAAGTTAGGTGGTTCAATGCTTCATCCAGTCGTGACTTGAATGAATCGATGGTTGGTGCACAAATAACTTGAGGTGGAAGAGAGTTCCAGGTGTTACAAACTAAAAGAATGACCCGGCACTTTTGGAGCAGAAGTTTAAACGGACATCCTCGGAGGTGACCATTCCTGGATAGCGTCATTAGAGTACTACACGAGTGGTTAGGCTGATGTAGTATTTCTTAAACGAGGATCATGTCTCCCCGTATTCGACGGTATGCAGACGAATAGAGTACACTACGTCTACTTAGACTTCTCCTGCGTCGACTGATCTTGTCCATTCATCTCGTGCAAGTAGCAGGTTTGTGGTGCGCGAGCGTTTCCTTCGAAACCCGTGTTGGGCCGGCGAAAGTATTTTATGCTTCTCGAAATGATCCATCAGAGAATCACCAATAATCGATTCTATTACTACTTTTGACAGAACAGGAAGAAGTGTAACTGGAAGGTAGTTCGCAGGATCACTTCTGCAGTCACCTTTGAAAATGGGCAAAATGATGCCGTGTTTCCAGGATTGAGGGATCTTCGTCTTGTCAAACATTCTTTGGTATAAATGGGCAATTATTTCATATATGTAATTTGCCAAGGACGTCAGGGTCTGTGGCCGGATGTTGTCTTCCCCTGGAGATGAATTCCGACGCAGCCCCAACAGTTTGTTTTTAATCGTTTCAGATTTAAAAGTGGCTATGGGACACTTGATGGAAGGTGTGGACTCTGTAATCTGCCTTTGTTACCTGCAGTGAACACCTCGTAGAACTGGACTTTTAGGAATTCGGCTGCTTCAGCAGTAGTAGTGAAAACGCGTCCCGCATGCCTTAGTGCCGGTACTCCAAATTTCACTTTTCTGGTAGCATTGATATGCTCATGCAGTAGCTTTGGATTGGCAATAAATTTGTACCAGAATTTCTCGAAACCTTTGTTTATCCTCTCGCACTAATTTTACGCGAAGTTTTCTCAACAAGATATAGTTATCCCAAGTGTCGGTGGTCGGACATCTTCTGAACTGTCGCCAGGGGAAATTCCTCTGTGACATCCATTTCTTGGTTCGACTACGGAGAAGTGATAATTGTGTAGGCAGTGCACCGACAGGCTTGGTTTTTTTGGCGACGGTTTTGAGTTCTGTTAGTGTTTCAATGAATCTTTTCTAGGACTCCAGTGGATCCAGCTGCTCTTCTGGTTGTGTCCATTGTTTGACAATAGCAAGGTTCAGCAATTATTTGTGGTCAATAACGGTGCGTGTGTTGGTTTTCAGGCATATTCCTATTGAGGTGTGGTAGAAGTAATCGAAAAACAGAACTGCATGGTCGCTTCGTCATAATGAAGACGTTATTTCGACCGATTCGACCATAAGCTCCTCGCTTGTCAATACCAAGTCCAATGTTGATGATTGGTGGCCTGTTCCAAATTTGATGGAATTCTTCACGTGATTATTCATCGAATGTGAGTCTATGAGCTGTGATAAGTTTCGCTCAAAAGGGTGGTGATAGTTCTGGCCTTTTATAAAATTGCGACAATTGAAGTCCCCCATTAAGAGAACATGAGTTAAATTTACTGAGACAGCGTTTCTCATAGTCTGCAAGAGTACCTCGTTAGCTAGGTCTGAGGATGCAGGAGGGCGGTAGACTACACCGATCAAACAATTGCTTTCTTTGGACAGCCTCACTGTGCACCAAAGTGTGTCGGGGGCTGTATTGAAGAGATCTAGTGGTTCACATTGAAGGTTTCTGCGGAAATATAACAGCACGCCGCCACCTCGTGTAGAACGATCACACCTTAGCAGCGACATTTCGGGTAGGTGCAATTCCGAATCGAGAATATCGGCAGTTAACCAAGTTTCGGTAATTGCAACTGACCACTGACCAATTTGTACACGCATTTGAACCCCAGGGAGTTTGCTAAGGAAGCCTTGTGCGTTGGTGTAAAAACAAGCTAGGGGGCGTCTGTTTAGGAATTCACTGGGTTTCGAATCGTTATTTATGCCAACCACTCTGCGGTCGGCTAGCAGAAGTTTTTTGGGGAATCGGTTCTGTTGCTGTGGGCTCCCGAAGAAGTAGAGGAAAGTGGAGTTTGGTTTTCTAACTGCGGACATCGTTTTACCTCACTATTTAACAGTGGTCTGAGGCGTAATTCTGGTGGTACTCTTCTTCTGTTTTGATACCATGCCTGCAAGACCGATGTGACCATTTCCGGGGTACTGAGGGTTTCTTTCATAATCCTCGAGCCGTTTCCACGGTAGTTTGCTGAACTTAGAAGTCGAATGACCGAGATGGTGAAAATATTATGGCATCCAATCAACTTTTGAATAAAACTCCAGTCTTCATAATCGTTTTGTTGACATGTAGATTCGTCTAGATCGTTTAATTTCGGGACTCCGTGAATCAATACAACTCGTTTATTTTCCGACTCGCGTGCATCTACTGGGTTCGTGCGATGGTGCATACGTCCGGTCCACGGTCGATCAGGAAGTATTCTTATACGGCTCGAAACTTTGCCAAGAAAGTAATTAGAAAGAAGAACGTTCTCGATGTCTTTCTCATTCTTCAAAGTAACACGAAGTAGTCCGGGTTCCCCGGCGTGAGATGAGGATGGTTGACGAAAGAGGCGTAAGACGCTCATTGGGTGAACGTCAATGTTCATTTGAGTGCATAATGCAGTCCAGTGACCAAGCTCTTCCACTTGTCTCTCTTTCAGTGAAGTTGCAGTCGTCTCTGGTACATTAGTGCAGATAACCGTCAGGGCGGCGTGATCAATAGTCTGCTTGTGCTTTGTTGATGTATGAAGTATCTGTCAAGTAGATAATTTGGACTCAGTTTGACTCCTGGAGCCTGGAATTGAGTCCGCATCGTTTATTGCTGTTGTTGACTCCGTAATATGAGCAAGTGTTGGCTGCATTGAATGGTTCTCCAACTCTGGGGCAATACTTGCGTTTCTCATCGTTTGTGGCACGTTACTAATTTCAGCAGAGCGTACCAGGTGCGCTCGATCATACCATGGTAAAACCTAAGACGCTTTGTCGGCCGCTGGATCGGGCTCACAGGGAGTAATTGGGAATTCAGGGAAGTTATCCTATCTTCCAGTACTGAGATTTTAGTATTTGCTTTTTCCTCAGCAGCCAGTAATAACTTCTCATATCTGTTCTGTATGCTTATTATACATTTGATAACAGGGGTATTCAAGCAATCCGTACAAAACCAAAAACAATCCGGTTGTGCAGCCATTTGTTTTGCCTGTTTGCTCGATAGTTTCGCGCACGAGGGGTGAAAGTATTTCCTACAAAAGGTGCATGATATTCCTGCCTTGATATCTTTCAGGCAAGGTGTGTAGTCAGGGCGTATCGATCGTCGTGACTGCGTTGGAGGGACGGACACACGTGCAGGCGTGATTGCAATTGGCACAGAACTGAAGTAAACAAAATATATCAGTAGCTCTCTTGAAAATTCACAAGGAAAGGTGCACAGAAGCTCGTTGGATGCAGCGTTGAGTTATCTTCAAAATGGTACCACAATGGATGCACTGCGAATACAATAATTCACCTTTGAGCGCGTAAATAGCACAGAAAGTTCGGCTTGGGCAACCGAACGGGTCGATGGATTCGCACTGATGATGGGACCCAATCAGGTCAAAACAGCTGTGAAGTGCTTCCTAGCATTTCAGTTCACGTTTCATTTGCTTTATACACGACGAATTTTCCCTTGAAATTGAATCAAATCCTCCATTGCTCTCATGTGATAGTCTGCCGTTATTCAATGGACAATTTCAAAATCAATCTTCAGGGAGCGAGGGAACACAAGG
Source organism: Echinostoma caproni (assembly GCA_900618425.1). Taxonomy (NCBI): domain Eukaryota; kingdom Metazoa; phylum Platyhelminthes; class Trematoda; order Plagiorchiida; family Echinostomatidae; genus Echinostoma; species Echinostoma caproni. The sequence continues at coordinate 1,386 of UZAN01054683.1, read as the reverse complement.
AAATCCCGAGACATGTAATGAACACAGTTTTATTCTGCACCTCACTGTATTCACTCAAATGATAGTTGCTCGGACTGAAATACAACCAGAACCTGTTTCTATTTTCATATCTGGAGTTTTCGTTTTCTTTTACAGTTTCGGACATTTTAGTCTCAATTAGCTCTTATACATTAATATATTACGCACTCGCCCAAGTCCAAACTGAACCAAATAGTTAGGACAGTAAAAAACCATGATTTATTAGTGGGTGGGATACTGCCAGGTTGCCCAGATCAAAGCTGGTGAATTTTCTTCGGGCGGATACATAAACGAAGCTTTCGGCTAGCCAAAGACTTTATCCTGCGAGGCAGTGTGGTGGTGTGTGAAAACCACACTCCGTGGGGAAGGGGTCTGGTGCCCCGTTCATCGGATTGGACGGGGTCAAATATCCAAGATTCCCAGAATACCTTGATACCCAGCCGAGGCTGTGAGGACTACCAGAACCAATAAGGTGTGGCGTGTGGTTCCTACGCCCCTTTGCGGTTGAGTTGGCATCAGGGATTTTGACACCTCCTATGGGTAGGGTGTCAGTGATTCACCGACCCGATTTAGCTCAGGGTGTTGACTATTTGTCCTCTCACCTTGGTGGGAAAACACCTCCACAGAGAATTGAGATAAAACTATGGAAATGAATATGTTACTTTCCTGTGCAGCAATAAATGGGCAAAATTGTCAACACGGTGGCTTATACATATGTCCAAATATGCTGAACTATTATCCATTTATTCTTCTAAAGTAAAATTTACGTTTAGGTGAACATTATTGAAATCCTCTAGAAAACAATTTGTGTCCATGTTTACACCTGCTATACACAGTAAGTCCTTAACCTACAGTTTATACAGGGTGCATTATTTAATACGGACATCGAGATGGTCGAATCAGAATTTGGTCATAAATGTGTGGCCAAATAATGTGGTCCTATAGGTGACCCTATTCTTGGGACGATATATATCACTGGAGCAAAATGGAGTAATCGAACGGATACGACCAGGAGGAATATGTGCAACTCCGCGTACCAAGCAGGGTAGAAGTGGTTAACCGGCATACTGAAACCATTAAAAGCCAGATATGTTCCATGAGACATGTTTGATCTTGTAGAACCTTTGACGGACAAACCTCACATGAAAAAATATATTATCGCTTGACGTTACCTCACTTTTTCGCAGGTGTACCGATTGGTGAAGCCATCAATTAAATGTAATTGACTGGGCCTCTAACTGTTACACCACGTCTGCTGATCCCTTCTCACGGGAACTGTATTCAACAATCTGTGAACTCGCACTTCATCAACATGTACAGGCACCAACTCGAGGTCTTTGTCAACAACTGTCCACGCTGGATCTTGTT
>UZAN01054680.1:0-12215 GCA_900618425.1 Echinostoma caproni | reverse complement strand
ACTGAGTCTTGTTTTCCGAGAACCACGGGCTGATATTATGGAAAAACAAAGAAAAATGAAAGATGAATATGACGATTCAGCAAAACACAGGAAATTTGAAGAAGACGACCTAGTGTACACGAAATTACCGTATGAGCCATCTTGGCAGCCGGGTGTAGTGAGGTGCACTAACGGCCAGCAAAGTGAAATCGAGCTTTCGGACGGAAGAATAGTGACACGCCATAACGACCAAGTTCGTACTAGGCATGTACCCGAGGATGAACCACACGAAACGACTCATGTCATTGAGAATAATTCTACATCCCACCATGAGGACTCAGTGCCGGAGCAGACTCTCCGCCGATCAAGCAGAGAATCCAAGCCAGTGGACAGATATCAGGCAGGATATGGTCTAATCGCACAAAGGGGAAAGGAATGTGACATGTGTCAATGTCAATTATGCCATCGACTAATTCTCCGTCCCACTCACCGGTGCTTATCTCTCAGAGGAAGACCAGTGTTTACGTGCTCTGGACTATACGTGTTCTGTGCCTTGTCCTTCGGGCTAACTATGGTTAGGTTAATTGCGACTGTAACAGGGCGTAACTGAGGTAATTAATAAATCTGATGGCCCACTGATTCATGATCATCAACGACGTCTAGCTCCATGAGCTGAACATTTCAAGCCTCAGTTCAACTGCCCCCCATCGACATTTGATCCATCACCCTCCACCTTGGTTAGGCAGATAATCCCAGTTTATACTAGTCATCCATCCGAAATGAAAGTTTCTCGAGGAACAAGTTATCCAAAAGGCATAAGGCCTCCGGCCCAGATGGGCTGTCCCCACTGGTCTTTCAGGATGGAGGCTCAGCCTTAGCCCTGGAGTTAACAAAGCTCTTGAGCTCCATGTAGGAGAAAGAACAGGTTCCAACTGAATGGTGTGAATCGGTCACTATACCGAATTACAAGAAAGATGACAGATCCTCTTGTGAAACCCAAAGAGAGAGAGAGTTTAAGCAACATTGTCTCCAAACGTCTAGCCGGGATCGTACTCTGTCGATTTTCTGCTGCACATGAACGGTGCACGCGTGAAAACCAGGCTGGTTTTAGATCTGGTTGGGGTGATATCGATCACATCTTCAATCTTCGCCAAACTCTGGAGCACCGATATTGTTTTCGTAAATCCACTATATCTGTCTTCCTGGATTTGAAAGGGGCTTTTGAATCAGTCTACTGCTCTAAACTCTGCGGCTGCATTTCTCTGAAAGGTTTGCCCGAGAGGCCAATTTCAGTATTACCATCTCTTTATACAAGTAGTGCGAGTACGAGCTTACGGCATTCTTTCGCCCGAATTCACCACGGAAAGTGATGTTCGTCAGAGTTAGCGTTTCTCTTTTTATACTTAACTTTGTTATAGAACTGATTATGGAAACAGCCCTATCTTCGTGCGAGGACAGCGGTGTCGATTTACTCCCAGAAGGCAGAGTGTCTAACCTAGAGTATGCGGATGACAGCATGCTACTATTTAAAAATCCAGGTAATTTGCAAGCCTTTATAGATAGTTTGAGCGCTAGTGTAACTAGGCTCGGTATGCATCTTGCGCCTTCAAAGTGTAAAATGTAACTACAAGAGTGGGTTGTTTCAGCACCCAGCCTCACCCTAACTGAGGAAGTAATAAAGCGAGCAGATAATTTTTGTTATTTGGGCAGCTAAATCCCACTCGGTGGACGCATCACGGATGAAGTGTCAGCTCGTATATAGAAGGCATTTGTTATTGTTGGCATTTGCCAACTTGAGACATCTGTGGTGCCGTCACGACATCCGGCTGTCCATGAAGAATCGGGTGTACGGTGCAGTAGCTCGGCCAGTTCTGTTATATGGAGCAGAAATGTGATCATTAGGAAATGTGTATAAAGATAGACCGTCGGTGTTCGAACACCGCTGTCTACGCAGTATTGCACAAATCTGGTGGGGCAGCCGAATGAGCAATGCTGAGGTAAGACGCAGAGTTTTAGGTAAATGCGCTTGCTCTCTGGAGCAAATGTTCAACCTCCATAGATCACGTTGTTTGGGACACGTGGTTTGCATGTCACCAGATAGGTTGCGACGGCGACCGGTGTTTGCCGATGCAGGTAGTGGTTGGAAAAAAATCAAGGGTGGTCAAGATAAGATCTGGCATGAGGGTATGGAAACCCTAACCAGAAGTCCGGGTCACATAAGTCCCGTTAAGCTCCCTGAATGTGGACCTCGGAGTGATCATACTCGATGGTTAGAGATACTGAGTCGTTAACTATGGCGTTCGTGTCAATTTCTCTGCAACATTAGTCCACTGAAATTTTTGACCCCTCTTTGAAGCTTTCCTGCCTTCCTCCTCCTGCCTTTCTCCTTATGTTCATCCAAATGGGTAGCCAAAACACAGCAACCAAAACCAGCGCACAATAGGGCATGGTTAATGGTTGTACAAACCGAAACTGAAACCCTGAAATTGTAGGTCAATTGTCACCGTCACACGGGTTTACCCATTTAATCACGTGTATTGACGGGTTCACTAGATGGTCCGAGGTTCTTTCCATCTCTACTGTCACGGCTTAAGCAGTGGCTCGACATTTCGTAGAAAGATGGATAGCACTCTACGTTTGTGTGTCTACTGTCACGACCGACAAAGGAGCATAATTCAAATCAGAATTATTCTTTCCGTTAACTCAATTGCTGGGTACGGAACGCATTCGCACAACTGCTTACCATCCAGCATCTAACTGTTTAGTCGAACGTTTTCACCGTCAACTTAAGGGTGCCCTTCGGGCACAAGGGAATCCTAATTGGTACGAGACCTTAAATCTTGTTCTGTTAGGTAACAAAACATGCGTTAAGGTAAACATCCACCGTAGAGCTGCTGAGCTTGATTTTGGCACTATATGACGACTGCCTGGGGAATTGCTTTGCGCCACGGAACACGGATTCTGTTGGAATAAGGGACCACTTGCAACGTTTGTCTGCGTTTATGCAATCCTTGTACCCAGCACAAACTCAAATACAGCAAAGAAAAGTGTTCATCGTTACTGAGCTCCTCACCTGTTTGCACATATTAGTTCAAATGGATGCGATACAGCAACCGTTACAACAGCCTTCTGGAGGACATTTTTGGGTTATTTCGCGTCACGAAAAGTTCTTCAAGGTTCATTAACATGGTCGCGTCGATGCAATTAACATTGAACGCCTCAAGGCAGCATATGTCGACGATAGCATTGTGCAAGCCAGTTCAAGACTCGATATCATTCCTGCACAGCCGACGATTGAAGCACCTACCTCAGAGTGGAGCTCGCAGATCGCAGTACCTGCTACCATTTCGAATGAGGCAACTGTCTCACATTTAGATCAGAAAAGCACTTTGTCCGACAAGGAGGAGACATCAGTCTCACGTTCAGGTTAAAGGATTTTTTGTCTCCACGTCTGCGGGATTCAGCAAAACACGATCCATACAAGCCTGTAACATGAGGATCACCCATTACGTCTTATACCACAAGATGCCTTATCTCGATATTTGTTTTGTATGATCACTGACTTTTCATGATTGATGCAGCAATTTTGAATGTTTGGATGACACACCAGTTTTCTCCGTCAGTCTTTTACTTCCAGAGATCAGGTCATACGAAATGCACATTGATTGCCTCGAGGTTCAACGACATTTTTGGCACCCTCTCGCACGATCGTGGCCCCTTTGGACTTCGAGAGTAGTCAAAAATGAAAAATCTCATGTGACTCTGTGGTCTATCTTATCCACAAGGTAGACTCAATAAGGGTGACAACGTGTCCCTCTCTCGACTATTGCTAGTGCCTGATTATCTTCTACAGAGAGGCCTCCTTTCAAGGATTCGGGACCATTGGGCGCCAGCCTCGAACTCGAGAGTCACTTCAAGACTTCAAGACTTCTGGTCGCTCAAATCCTCAAACTGGTTGTCGTACATCTGTTGTAGGGTTTGCTCGATCATATCTTCGCCAAAGGTGGTGGTAAAGTTAATGGACAAGGGGTTGCGGTTGGCCAAGTGAGGCGCTCCAAGTAATATCCACTCGAAAACAGTGCGAGCGGTCTAGGTTTTTTCCTGCTGCTCAGCCTCTAGGCCAGTATTAAGTGTTATTCTGGCACGTCACATTCTATCGGCAAATCGACTTCAGGAGAGTCAGCTTCTTCAAAATGTAAACCTCTCAGGTGTGGCCAGCACGTTGCTGGTTCTCTGATCGATTCCACTGCTCCCATCGTCAAGTCGACCATGGTGAAAGCCTCCGTCAAATCTACGCGTTTCCCATTATCGAGCGACATCAACGTCAGACTCGTTTTATCGGCGGAAGTAGCCTTGGTACCGTTTACTGTGCTGATCGTCAGTGAAGGTGGTCGGGTTGCGATATTGTTCTTTACGGCGCAACGCTTAGTGGTTAGAGTGGTATCGGATCCATTTTCGATCAATGTCATCGACATATTATCCCCGTAAGTGTTAATATGCCAACTGGCATTACCCCGAGACGCACCTGCTTGCCCGTTGATTTTGATAGATATACACTGGATTCCTCGTATACAATGCGAAGGGTATAATGGCTTCCTTGTCACTCCTGCATCTGCTACGATTCCTAAAAGAAGCCGCAAAATATGAGTCATTCAGACAGACGAAACACGTGCCTTGCCTCTTGGCTACTTCCCAACGGTCCGGAACATCCAGCTGCACAAATTTCTGACATGCTGATAGTTCAGGATTCGAACAACACATGGGACATCTGGGTGAGCCCTGTGTCCCTACGGTTGCATAGTTGTTTGCGTTTCTGGAACTTCTCGGGATATAGTAGGTTTTTTCCTTGGCGTGGAGCCTCTTGTCTCCTCTATCCATGCTGACAAGTTGTCCAAAGCGACCTTGGCAGATGAATTCCGTCAGCTCTTTTCTCGCTCTCTCCAACGGCCGATAATCACCGCCTTCCTTGCCCATCGCTGTTGTATGTCAGTCGGTAGGCATCGTACAATCGCTTCTAGAGAGCATTCACATCTGTTTCGTAATTCATTAGAGTCTGGGTGATGAAGTAGTTTTGCATCCTTATTACTAGTCGCACCAACGATTCGGGTCCGTTTCTCGCTTTATGGGCCTCGACCAGTATCCTGTTTATGAGGGTCCATGCCACGTGAGACGGCAGGCCAAACGGTTCCTTCAGGATGCCTCTTGCACGGCTACACCCGAGGTTTTTGGTATCATTACACATTCTTCAAAAGCATCCCAGGGCTACCTGCGGCAATAATGCTTTATTTACGGGAACTTCTGCCCGGGGTCGGCGACTCTGCACTCGACGAAGTTATTCAACTCTCTGATAAATCTCCAGTAGCTGCTGGGATTTCCGTCAAATGGTGTCAGCTCCACTTTGGGCAGGTCTATTGTCAGGAAACGGTATATTATTTTGATCGGTGGAGATTGTGATTAGCGCTTGAACTGTTCATTTGTATAGGAGCAAAATCCGTGCGGTAATAGTCCATTCCAGAACTAAGACTCAAAATGAAATCAGAACACAGAACTCAATAACGCAATTGAAATTTAATAAGCGGAAATTGGGAATGTACAAGGATTTCGTGTTTAATGAAACAAAGGAGTTCATGAGCAATCAACACACTCGGTGTTAGTCTAATGGGGGGTTTGTTTTACGGTCGGGGTGTGTTTATTTAAGCTGGGCTGACTGGCTTGGGCTTCCCTTAGCTTCACTGATCTGATCTAATTCAACAAACTTACGGAACCAAATATCATGAACCTTAACGTCTACATCACAGTCAAAGGCACATTAACTCCCAGCATCAACAGGGCTAACCGAACTATACAAATAAGAATCAGAATCCCCCAAATTCTCCAGTAACTTTCTGGTTACTTCCTGTCCTTCCTACTCAATCCTTCCTTATTCGAGCGATGTTCTCTTGTTCCAGGTTGCACTAAGTTTAAGTAGTGTGCCCCAAAATGAACAATCCAGCACATTTCTCAAGTACTGCATTATTCAACAATCAACTGAGCAAACAAAGTGTCCACAAACCTCAAACGCGATCTGAGAACAACTTGAAGACAACAACCAAACCTTATACTAAGAGCAATACAAGGCATCTAAACAGAAGAATAAATTTGGAAGGGAAAAGCTTGCTCACCGTCACGCTGCACTCAAACGAGTCAAATGTGAGCTCAGGTAGCGAATAAAACAAATAGGGCCCGGGTGAAGCACTAACAAACGAAATAATGGGATTGATGTGTAGATATACAAAGGAGGTGGAACGTCGAATGTTTATATATAAGGAGGATGGTGTTAGGTGAGTGAAACGTTAAATTCACGGAATTTGGAACCAAGGCGGATTGTCTGCGTTTTACAGGTAGGATTTTCATACATCGATGAATTAATCTCTACGTTAGTGTGTGCCCTGGCACACCTGCTATTCTCAGGAGCTTAATAACGCTCTGCCCGAGATCTCGTTTCCTCTGGCGTGTGATGACGCAGAAGGGTTCTGTACTACCATTTACAACAACATTACTGTGTTCTCCGAGAGCGCTTTCACTGCTAGTCTACAGTCCCTGCATATTCTTGGTCAGTTGATTTAACTCCTGTTTTAGCTCCGCCAGCTTTCCTTCTTGCCAATATGACTTCGATATGCTGAATCTTGTTCGATCTTCTCTAATGTGCAGCGCTTCTTTATTAATCGCAGTGTCAGCCCAGCGTCTTATCACTGTAGTACTTCCGGCGACTGACATAAGCGACTCTGAGGCTACCTGCTGGGTCCCCTACAGTAACGCGGTCGCTCTAAACGTCTAAACACAGGTAGCACATCTACTTCAGGAATATGTGCCCGTATGCCCTTCTGGCTTGGAAACTACATTTCTGGTGGTACCAACTGCTGGAAAAATCGCAATATATGCCGTCGAGCAACTCAGGATTGCAATCCCGGTTCCCACAAACGAACTGTTTCGGTCTAGGAGTACTGGTGTTTAGACTGTTTTGTTTTGATGTTCTTTACAACCATTTTGATAAATAAATTTGTCGCGAGAACAGTTAAGTAACGGAGAAAATAATGCAACCCACAATCCTACAGTTACTCACTTTATAACAGAATATTATCGTGAACGATGTAAGACCAATGCAACACTCTGTACGCTAGAAGAACTAATATGAACCTTTCGAAACTGAACAAGGACAAACGTATTGATCACGATAACACACTAACACTGCCTTTCCGAAGTGTTGAAAGCCAACGAAACCGCAGACAACAGAAGGAACTGGACGCGCGATGTGCAAGAGCCACAATTCGTCCTGCGAGAACTGCACTGAAATCTGAATAAATTCAATGTCTCAAGACAAAAACGATTTTGTCTTGAATTCTCGAAGCATTACGCGGGTGCGAGGTTGGGCCCAATGGTCCCGGATCTTAGTGGTTTCCAAGGTTTCTTCTGGTCCTGCGTCCCGGTAAGCCGGGTTAAACCAAGGATTCACTGCGGCGGATGTTGGACAATTAGATTGAGTCCGCGTCCTGTTTGTACAAGAAGGTTACCGCCCAAATGGTGTCAGTGCCACTTGTACTAAAATGTCCTTCATCCTAGTTTCTTCTCCTGAACGCACAAATCTTTAACTACTTGGTTGTTTTCCCCTCGTTATTTTGCCTGATGATTGTCTCTAAACTTCAGCCAGGTTCTCTCTCGCTTTTCTATTTTCACCTTTTTTCCTATACATTTTTCGTCGAGGTTTCTGTACTGTGGGATTTGCGAATGTTATCATTGCCGTTTGCACTTTCCATGCTAGGTCGCTCTATTGGTCATTAGTCGAAACTGTTCTATTGGTTCAACTTATCAGTCCATTTTCGCTGCGGTTCTGAAGTTCCAGCAGTAGATTGCGCGATAACATGCGGGCTTCCTCTCCTTTCCTCCCCCACTCATCAGCTAGGAACCAAACCTAGACTGTTTCGCATTTCCGGATTCTATTCCAGAGATCTGCTGCAAGACTAACGGCGACTCCTGTGGGATCGGTACGATACTCACCGTTGAAGAAAAACTGAAGTAAACCGGAAAACCAAAAGCTGAACTCTACGAAATCTTCCATCGATTGGACCGTTTCACTAAACAAACTCAATGTTGAGTTGCAGGCCCACACGCAGCGATCCAAACGTTTCGTGTTTTTTTATTGATGATAGAAGACCGGGTGAGACTTGAAACCTCTCCTCCTTGTCTTGACCCTATCACCCTCGCCTAAACAGTGATTTCACGCAGCAGCCAGTCGTACCGACAGGACTTTATACAACCATTTTTTTCAAACACAAATCTTCTAGCATATACACAAAACAACCTCCAAAACAACTTCACTCATCCATTTTTGTGTCTTTTTACCTCCACACGATCAACGTTCAACGTCTTTATCGCGTCCAGTACGCGCAGTTTTCATTTCTCTTTGCTGATTGAACTGAAGTCTAGATAACACAAACCCATTGACATGTGTACACGTTTTCATTTCTTACATATCCGCCTCTGTAAATTTTCGTCTTCATATCTCCTTATCCACAGAACTATAACCTGTCAGAAATGTGCTACATTGCTCACCTTCCTTTTTATAAACTTCCCGAATGAACCAAATTGTTCACTGACCGTTTTCTGTTTATCTTCGTTTCTCGCGCGCAAACAGATGGCGTTCCGTTGTTTTTCTCTTAACTCCATTAACTGTCGACCCAAATGTTCTGCCATTTAATGTAAAAAATGATCGTTCATCTCAGCATGCCTCACGACTTTTCTTGTGAAATATAGCATTGTTATTGTTATTGTTATTGAAATGGGGTAAGATCAGTGGAGGGGATGCAGGATCTGCATGCAGTTCAGGAAAAAATACGGAACATGATTAACTTCATGGGACGGGGAGATCTTACCGTTCAGGAATTAGACCCTTCTGAAAGCGGATTTTATGGGGCATTAACTACTTATTGGGGAAGGCTATTCCAAAGAGCAATGACCCTGTGGGTGAATGAGCACTATCGGACTACTACTACTACTACTACTACTACTACGGGAAGGTGGTTTGAAGAGTTTCATGCTATGCCCACGAAGATTATTCATAATAGTGCGCACAAAACGTCATCGACTCTGCCGGACTTCAAGAGATTGTACATCAGGGAGATGTCACCTCGTATCCTGCGGTTTTCAAGGGGGTACAGGTTCAAGATGAAAAGGCGAGTAAGGTAATGGGTGGAGGACAAGCCGTGCACAATTATTTTTGCCCTCCGTGGAACAGGCTCGAGGGACGTGCAGTCACTCACCATGCGGGAGTGAGCAATTTGACTACGTTATTCCTATAATGTTAGAATATACGTGCTACAGAGAATCTAAAAGGCATCGGTATACATTCTATAAAATGAGCGTTTTAGAAAGTCAAGAACACGAAAGGCGGATTTACTGGCCTTTTGTTGGTGGTAGGGGAACGAGAGTGACCTGGTCAGCCAGAAACCAAGAACCTTATTGGGTTCTACACTCTCCATAGTCGTGGAAGCGCTAGCCCTGGAGTTGTGCACACGGACCCTCCCAAACGACATACTAACGTATTTATCGTCGTTTATTGGAAGGTTTCACACTGTAGACCAGTTTTTGACTACATCCATTGCTGATTGAACAACCACAGGATTGGTGTCTCAAATTGTCACATCATCGGTGTGCATTGCGACGTTGACTCCGATCCTGTGTGGCAGGTTATTATTATATATAAGGAAGGGTAGGGGCCAAGGACAGAACCTTGTGGGACTCTGGTAGAAATAGAAGATTCAAATGAGAGCGATGAACTTACGCGGACCGAGAAGGTGCGGTTCGGGATAAAGTCGCGAAGTAGGGACAGGAGTCTTCCAGTGAGGCCGTTTGAACTGAGTTTATAAAGTAAGGAAGCGTGGGGGAGGCTTTTGCTTTTGAAAATTGCGTCGGGAATCAAGCCGTCATCATGGGCTTGCTGGGCACGCTAATTAAGCTGATGGGTGTATAACTACTAGGAGTGTACCGATCCCCTTTTTTAACTTGGGGGGATATGATGCCCCTCTCTCAGGATGAAGGGAATATTCCAGCAGCTGGTCATTTTTGGAAGAGGGTGGTGTAGTAGGGGGCAAGGACTGGGGCGGCTTTCCGTAATACTCGAGGGCGTATACAGTCTGATCCCATCGAACTAAAGGGATTTAGGGATTTGAGGAGTGATTCGGTCTCCCCTGGAAGAATGATGAAATGTTTTATTGGGGGCGGTGTATTTAGAGGGGAAGATTGGGATGGGAAGAGACAGGAGGAAAGTTAAAGGCGAACTCATCATGAAACCGGAAGATTTCGGCTACCTGAGCAGAGGAGGTTATAGGAGAGCCGTCAGGTAGCTTGAGAGCTAGTGCCGACGCGTTGGTTGTCTATTAAGGCGGAGTAACTTGAATAAGAAATCAGGATTACTTCTGGCCTGAAGAAGAATTGCTTTCCGTTGTCTATTGTGAAATTCCCTAACTCACGGCTTACAAAATGATAATAACAATGTACGTTTCACGAAGCCCGTGAAGCATGCACAAAGCATGATCATATAATAAAAATAATCATGTGTACAACAAAAGTGCAGGTATAAAGGTCTAATTAGAACATATAAACAATGAAGATGGTGAGGGAGCGGAACGAAAACGCAATGCAAACGGAAAACAAAGCGGACAAGGTCACAAACTTGGATGCGGAGGATGGAGGAATGCATAAAGTTAGCATGTCAATGGAAATTGAAGGAACAGCGAGCCTTGTGTCGAGAGGATTCGACGTGCGGCATTAATGAGAGGAAATACGGAGAGACGATCTGTGAAACAAAGGATGGAAGAAGATGGAGAAACGTGGATAGGAATAAACAGGAAGAAGGAGTACATCGAATTCATACATTAATCAAAGTACATGTTTTGTTGCAACACAGCTTGCGGATTCGCTTGAGCCTGACAGCATCCGCGTCGAGACCGGTACATTTTAAATTAGCTAACAAATGCGCTCGCTCGTTCATTAGGGGCTGAACGGAGCGGTGCAGGGGAGGCCTATAGTCAGATATAGCTTGAACTCTAGGAATAAACAAGTGGTCTGATTTGTAAATTAGACTTTCGGGCAACTCATTTGAGTTGTTTGGATCAGTATCAATACTGCGGAGTCCAGCCTGTTAGTCAGGAATTCTTGTAAGAGAGCGAAGTCGGCCCTTTTGAAGGAACGTAGCATTCTAGAAGAGAGCCAGTAGATAATATAGTCAAAGGAAGCAGGTGCTCACTTTTTCTAACAGGACTTAGATATGAAATCATGTCGATTTGGCGTCTTTCGTTGATAATCGCAAGCTGAAGCAGAGAGGGACGTTAGCCGACACAGTATCTTGTGGGAGATACCACATGTTGGTACTACGAGTGTTCTTTGAAGAGGTTCATGAGGGGTACACTAAACATTCTATCTCTAGAGTAGCCTCTGGGCCAGTCGATATTCGGGGCGTTAAAGTCGGCCAAGATAAGAAGGTATGAAAAAGTGCAGGTGCGACGAAGGTCGCAAAGTTGAGTTAGAAGTGACTGACATTCCTCCTGTGTGCTTGATGGGAAACGATAAACAACCCTCAGTGGGAGTAAGTCCCTACTCGGGAAGACGATGTTGACCCACAGGGTCTCAATCAATGGATGGTAGGAAGGCAAACGCGCAAAGTGGGTGGGAGGGAACAATTAAAGAAGGGATCCGCTCCACCCGCATGGCCACGGTCTGAGTCCTGTCTGAACGAGTTGGAACCATCTATCAGGATAGGATAGAACAGTTCACAGGACTTGTGGTTTGAGCCAGTATAATAGTCTAGGTTCTTGCGTCTACGAACCACGTGTGTCTCGCAACGCCTCGACAGTTTGCTAAATCGGTCCTTGGTGGTGCAGGAGTACGGCGGCGGAGCAGGGACGCCAATCCGGTTTGCTTTCGATGGAAGCGGCACCAGCTGATCAGTCACGGGCTAACCAGGAGGTCCGAGTACCTCTCCAGCAAACAGTAGATGACCCACAGGCATGCGAAGATAGATCAGAATGAGAAAGGAAAAGTACGTGGGTAATTTAGCAAGTAAGAAAGTTAGCCGGTACGGGGAGGGGGTTATAGGGAGCTGGGGATGAAGTGAAGGTGATTGAAGTAAAATGGGATGATTTAATTAATAGTAAAGATGGAAGGGGAGTGGTGTTCGGGAAAGCTAAAGATAATAGCTACCA
>UZAN01054673.1:0-15247 GCA_900618425.1 Echinostoma caproni | reverse complement strand
GAAGTAGAGGATTTGGGAATGGGAACAATTGTTACTGGTTTCCAACAGTCCGGTATAAAACAGGTTTTTAAAGAATTGTTCAAAAATGATGTGAATATTTCACTGAGAGAATAGATCCCATATCTCAGAAGGGAAAGTGAAAGACCATCGGGACCAACACTGTACGTGGTTTTCACGGTACGCAAAAGCTCAAGAGTTTCTTCTTTCGAGACGGCCTCTACCTGAACGGCATCGTTCAGAACAAATGGCGTGCTCGCTTTGCTTGATGGGTGCATAAATTTTGCATTAACATTGTCCAAATCCGTTGTACAATCCGACGTTTTGGATTTGGTCCCACACAACAATTTGATATCTTGCTTAATTTGCTCATTGTTGGTACATCGCAGAAGCTGGCAGGCGTACTACTCAGAGAGGCGTTTTACTTCAGCTTCATCAAGTTGGCGTAATGCTTGACAGCCGTTGAATCTCTAGATTTGTACAATCGTTCCTTCTGTCTTCTGAATGATTTTATCAGGGGAGATGCTATGCTGCCGTTACAAACAAATAGAGTTTCAAAAGGGCAGTATAGGTTAAACGTGTGGTTAAGTGTTTGAGTGAATACGTTGACTGCACTGCGTAAAGAGGGATAAGAATAAAACCACGTAGAAACGACACTGATGGAACGCTTAAGAAGAAGGGTGTTTCTTGGGGAGAGATTGCGAAGACGAATGGTGATTTGATTGGTTCTTGTGAGTGTATTGTGAATGGGACGGGAGTAGACTGTAGGTCTTATGAGAATCTATGCATGATCACTAGTGAAAACAGGTACAGTGAGTTTCAGAGCAAAATGTTCTGGGTGATTGGTAATAACCTTGTCTGAAAATGAATCACCTCTTGTGGGGGAAAAGTAAATATCAGTTGAGCCAAAAGAAGTCATGGGATTAGTGGATGCAAGATTAAAGTCACCAACAATGTTGTGGAGACTGTCGTCTATGAGGGGAAAGAAAGATGGAGCAAATGCATCAAAGAAAGATGAGATGTGAGACTGGGTACAAAAGGGGGCTATGTATAAGTTGGTAATGATTGTACTTCCGTATCGCGAAAATCTAGGGAAACAATGAACAGCTAAGCAGTCGATGCCATCGGTGGAATAATCCAAAAGAATTCCAGACTTGCCGCTCCAGGTTGAGTTAATGTACATGATCACTCCACCCCCTGTTTTCTTCTTACAGTGCTTCCTATCCTTACGGAAGAATTTAAAACCATTGATTCCATTTAGTGAGTCCTCGACATTAGGGTCAAGTCAGGATTGTTGGATACAAACAACACACGTGTTATGGTGGATGCGTGAATCAAGGGTGCACGTTAGATCCGTCATCTTGGCGACCGGATTTTCGTGGTGACCAATGAGAGGACAGTCATTTTAGATGGTGGTGTGTTACTAAGCGCTGCTTGCCAGCCACCGCGCTTGCGTTTCTTCATTTTAGTAGGAATTCGAAAATGAACCGACGAGGACGTGAAAGGCACAGTATTGAGGTGATCATGTTTAAAACTAATTAACTGAGACCGCGAGTAGACCTTCCGGGTGGTCATTATGTTGTATTCGCAAAAACAGAATAATTCCGAGAGGAAGAAAATGTAACGCAGTCAATCGTAAGGCGCGCCACGTAAAACTTTCTTAATTTGTATGTGTGCATGGTAAATGTGTCAGGCAAAGCCAGTGTCTATCAATATAGTAGTCCGCCATTATAGTTCCGATGCGCTTCGAACTACCGTAAGGAACAAGTTCTGATCTGCCTCGATGATTATTTTTCTGTAGTATACGTTTGGCTCGTGAGTCTTTCGCAGGTACCTTCTGAAATCAGTTTTGCACGCAACAATTTAATCGGATGTAAGCATTCATATCACCGGGTCTAAACGGTGAAAAGCTCTAATCTTCTAAAATTGTTCTATCTGCAGGCGTTGATTTGGTTGACAGTTGTCAGTTTGCTTATCACTACAATCGGTCAACATTCCAAACCCTGACGTATATAGCCCATTATTACTTAATGTCATTCAAAAGTACTGCAAAGCATTTTCGAATTTTTTTCTTGACTACAGTAATTCATTTGCGTTGACAAGACTTCACTTAAACTAGGCTGCATAATAAATGTTTACTACTATGTCTCCTCTTATTGATTGAGGATGATTCCTCCCACAGAAGTTAGTTCTTTGACTCTTTGATGATGTGTCTTTTTCGCTTGCTGATCTATTGTTAATGCTTTCGGATGTCAAATCTTCTGTAATAGTTGTAGTACGCACTGATCACGAAATACGAATCACATATCAGAAACCACGAACACCATGTAAGCCCCGGATCACACGTACTAACTAGCATGACGGTATCCCACGTAACCGAGACGCTAGGAAAAGGCCACAGGCACAGCAGCTTGTTTATCGAAGGAAATCATGGGGTTTAAATAATATGTACAAGACAAGTTCATTGGTCATCCAAGCATCTGCCATGCACGCGATAATATTTCTGGCGTTGTACAGCTTCTGTCTGGGCCGCACGGCCTCTGATCGGTTGACTACAACCAGCCCATTGGTTTTTAGTGGTATGCGTCATCTCGCCGGCTTGGATCACCTCACATACTTCCTCTTTTTCTTCTCATTCTACATCCTCAACCTGTCTAAGGTTTCAGGTTCAAGAAACCGACGGATATCGCGATCCAAACTTAGTCTGGCAATAGTCCTCGCCTCCTTGAACCAATTGCTTTGTATTCTTCATCGTTTAACGGTCTCTATTTGATAATTAGCCTCCCAAATATGCCCATCGAATTAACTTTGCTTTTGTCAAGTGAAGCTGATTGTCTCCTAAGGAAACTGAACCGTCGTCTATATATATATATATATTAGGAGTTATAAAGTACGTAGATCTTGATGAGGTAAGCATATGGAATTTATCTGTTCCCAAGATTCCATTCAACTAGTCTGAGCTCAAAACTATTACACTCACCGAGATGCACTGACAATTGCTTCATGTCTTACTTCTGAAATCTTTACACAATTCCCGTTTTTCTATTTGAACGGTTTACGTTTTTGTACACCGCATTACTTATTATCCGTTGCTCACCTTCTTGTTCGTCGGCTGTCGAATAAAAGATTACGTCATTCCCCTGTGGGACTATCGAAGTCGTACCACGCTAAATTGGTATTCTTCACATCACTGGCTAATTTTGAGGTCTGACTACTGACTGCGTAATAAGTAGCTCTGATGGCGAGAAAGGCATCTCGCAGTAATTGTTCGGCGAGAATATGAGAATGAATAAACTATGCACCCACAGCTCATTTTTTGTAACTGGTCTGACCGACTGATCGGTTTTCAACTAGGCCGTGTGGATAAAAGGAGGGCTATGTGATTCGTCACTGTCCCATTGAGTAAATAATTCTGAATATCTTAAAGCTTAACTTATCTATAATAATCCACTATAATCAAATTATGTAATTAATAATCAACCATGTGAAATAAGATTAATTTTACTTCAGATTACTCTACAATACGTTTTTCTTGCCTCAGAAAAGAAAGTGTACTGTTGAATAAATATCATAAAATGCCGTACTTTGATTAAAACAAAATATCAGCATCATTCGAGTCATCATCGTCATCGTCGTCCTCAAAATCCCACAAGTTGCTAATCGATTTCATTCGTCCTTATCGGCACCATCATTAGTATTTCTTCTTCTTTTTTAATGCACAATATGGCACGTGACTTCATTTTTCAGTCACCAGGTGAATAATCATGTTTGCCATATTTTGGTTTTTGGGTATAAGATGTGATTGTAGTGGTGGTGGCGCGGTGGTAACGTCATCAAATGATCACCGCGGGGATAGGTGTTCGAATCCCACCACTACCATTTGACTTTACCCATTGTGTTGTGTGGCAGCCCTTTGATTGGCCGCTACCCCCTTCCTGAAAATTGTATATTTGTAAATTCAATGAAAGGATATAAGAGAAAAAGAAAAAATGAAGAAAGAATAATCCTTGGGAACGATTAACACATTACGAAAAACTTTTTACTAC
Organism: Echinostoma caproni; assembly: GCA_900618425.1. Classification (NCBI taxonomy): domain Eukaryota; kingdom Metazoa; phylum Platyhelminthes; class Trematoda; order Plagiorchiida; family Echinostomatidae; genus Echinostoma; species Echinostoma caproni. The sequence goes on along the minus strand of UZAN01054673.1, from coordinate 11,204 downwards.
AACTGACACGTAATTGTCGAAATCGCGATTAATAATAACTTTGGGAGTATATGAATAAATTGCGTTTGTAAAAGAACTATTTCAACAAAAGTTTGCACTTTCATAGCTGAACTGTTATTGGGCTATCTGGATGTGCCAGACCAAACCGTCCAATCAGCTTAAAGCAGGTTTGCAGAAAAGCCTCCGAACCTCACTGTGTTTGGTTTCCTCATGCATCCTAATGACATGTTGATTGTGTATTCGACTTATTTTTGTTGGTGGTCATTACGCCCGTGCTTGTTTGAATGATGGGACATGCAGAGGGTGAAGTAAAATATACTGTATATTTTGACTGTCACAACTTGGCACGTGACCTGACCTTGAACGGTATTCAAGGTCATACATATGACAGTATGCTTTTGTGTCGTTCACGTGACTTGAAAGACCGTATCACCCATGTGGCGTTCAGCCAATTAGCGAATTCAGTGAACAAAGGTGTATGATTCCCCCGCTACATGAATCCCTTGGCTGTCAACTGTTGATTGGAACAATGGTCGAAACATTGCGCATTGTTTAAGACTGTGCCGCCTGTACCGACGAATGCTTCAAACGAACCGAATTATCTTTGAAGCCAGATGCTGAATCTACATGACTATAAAACTGTACATGAATATCATTACTGATATATAGGTATCTATAGATCTATGGATATCTTAAACGGAACGCTACATTGAATCCGGCACATCCTTACGGTCTTCTCGCCTCATGGAGGTAAATCTTCTAGTTGAAAAATTGCAACGGACAACACATACCGATAGTATTAGAAGAAATTTGAATAAATCAAATGGCATTGGGGACAATTGTTTTTGTTTAGAATTGGTCCACTTTTATCACGTTCAAGCTCCGAAACAAATTGGTGTAAACAGTATTTGCAAAAAACGTATCAAATCGCAGTCTGAAAGAAAAATTCGTTCCTTCTGTTGTAGTAATTAAGAAAATATTTCCCCTCCAACCAACAGTTTTCTCTACATGCAACTAAAATAAAAGATGACCAAAATGACCAAATGCTCCCAATCATTTTCCAATCACGAGATAGTTTGTGTGTCTGAACCCGACTTATTGTCACCCCGATGGCCGTGTTGTTAACGGATAATGACTGCAACTACCTTCTACAATTGTGCAATATTAAGCAACTGGTAGTGACGAAGCTTGATGATATCCCTTATAGGTTACTTATGACTCCGATGATAGCACAGAATTATGGATTGAACACAACGCTGAACAGTTCATAAGAGTGGTCTCTATTGGGAATAAAATCATGCCCTTCAGTCGCATAGTTAATACATTTCGGGTTTTGATGTAGGCGGCCAAGATACCGGATTATATGTCCGATATTTCTTCAGATCACTGTTGGTATCTAAAACTTTCAACGATTCTGTCAAGATTCGGCGTAGATACACCTAGTAATGGTTTAAATTCTTGGGGATTGTTACACACGAATCGAGCAGTCGGCTGTGAAGGATGTGAAACGAGAAATCCTCCTCCTCCTCTTCCTCCTCCGAGAATGCATTCAATCACAAGCAAAATATCGGAGTGACCTGACCAAAGTTGATGTTACATACAACGGCCGGTGGTGGCCCGGTGGTAACCTCACCAAATTATCACCCAGCGGGGATGTGTGTTCGAATTCCACCACCACCGCCTGACAATCCCCATTGTCTGTGTTGAATGGTAGCCTTTTGATTGGCCGCATCCCCCTTCCTGAAATGTTTGATCTACTAATATTCAATAGAAGAATGTAAAAATGAAAAGAAAACGAAAAAGAAACTAACGTTTGCCAAACATTGTTATAATAACAAAATTACTTACCACTCTATTATGCTGTCTGGGTAAATATTACACACATGATTCATGTGCTTGTTTGTTTTATCGGAGAACCAGTTGAATTATTTTAGAATAAATCTTTACATGAGCAATTCTGAAACTCATGAAAAGTGGCATATCGTAATGTAAATATTCTTTTGTGTGGTCCCGGCTGGTGAGCTTACCGAGATTCAGAGCCTCATTGTGTTTTGCTAACATTCATTTTGTTACAGTAATTGAGCTGGCTATGAAGTAACCGTTTATCGACCGCATTTTACGGATTAATTGACTGAATGAGTTGTTTCAACCTGTATTTACACTACGCACAAAAGTTACCCTATCGGCTACATCATTGCGTGACACTGAAGATTCGTCACAGATTTCGAATCCTCAGCTACTTGTAAACGAGAACTTTGCACTAGCTAGAATCGTATAGATGAGATAATGTTTGTTGTAGCAGTCCTTGAATAATGAGCACACTCATAGTCCTTTTGAAATCTACGCGGAGGCTTGCAGATATCACCTAGTGCCGGTGGCACCCAGTTTTGTCAGTGATTAGCTTCAATTGAGCTTTCATGCAGTTTATATCCGGAATCATCAAAGATTCATTCCCGCTTTTGCAAGGTATCCCGTTTTCTGTTTCGCGCCCTTACGAAATTAACCATCAGATACGTTGTTCATTAACCTTGATTGATTACAATAACCTATCCCATACTTGTACCATTACGATCATTATCATTTTAACGTAGACATTCAAAATAGACAAGGTGCAAATCATTATTTCGGGGCCAGAATAACAGCTTTGAAATCGACATGTGTAACTCACAAATGCCCGCAAATATAAATTTTTTTTCTCTAAATTGTTTAACAGTTAGACAACCTGAATAGCGCTGCCGTTATTTTTCCGAGGAAAGAACGAGGATCGTTTAATAAATGGTAGATTGAAACGGCGATTTAGGCATTATTAGCATTCATATCACGGTTAGATCAGTTGCCATTTATTTAAAAATAAAGATTTCTGAATGTGTGGTTCAATCTGCCAATTCGTCTTGTTCATAAACTACGCGGAACAGGATCTCATATATTTGCTGGTTTGAGAACGATCGTCATTCTTATTTCCTGGAATAACAGGATAAAGATTTTGAAGAATTTACTGCTTTTGTGTCCCGTTTTTTATCCCCATATTTTGCGTGGCTTATTTCACCTCCCCCGGACCCAATTCCGTCACGGACTTAATACCACCACTGAGAAACTGTATTTTACATGTTTTTTCCTTTTTAGAGAACAATACAGAAAAATGCGCAATACGTCTGTCTACAGTCTAAAAACTGTGTGGTGGACAAACGTCGACGGAATCGTTGCCAGTATTGTCGTTTTCAAAAATGCTTGAAAGTTGGGATGGTGAAAGAAGGTGAGATTTTGTTTCTGACTCTCCGCGAACAGAAGTGATTTTAGATTGTCCGACAATACAGGCAAACCACTATGCTCAAACGTTTACTTATTTTTTGGGAGCTGTAATCACTTTCACTGAAAACCTATCCTCCATCCAACAGCTTTTCAATGAATCCGGTCTTAGTTTTGACATGTCGAAGTGCGTAGAGTGTATCTTCAGTCTTCCCCGCTCCTCAGTTTTAACGTAATCTGATAGGCTTAACTGTAAGNTGTCCAGAATGACCTCAGTTAAGTGCCTGGGTGTGACCATCGACAGCATTCTTCAATCGTCCACACATGTTTACAATTAATTGTATTGGAAAACTACGACGCCTGCCATTTCAGTTACGCAAACTCAGACTATTCCGAACCACATAGTCTGTCCTGTCCCCTCTCCGTTCATCAAAGCATTTTACCCATTCTACTCTATTACTCCCCTTTGGTGTTTCTTGGCCTTTTACATTAAGCCTTCAAAAGCTTTTTTGTGGTTTGATGTTGATCAATTATGCCTCAATAATTCCAATGGATTCATTGATCACAAAACTCATTTTTGGTCAAATTAACTTTTGCGGTAAACTTGCCCATTCACTGCAAACCGATCTATCAACTTGTCGTTCCCATCCGTTCACACGCTCCTCATTTCAGCATCTTACTTCTCGCATTAACATTTATGAAAATTCCACGGTACCCTACCTGACCCGACTTGTTACCAAAAGGGGACAGGCGGCAAGTGAACTACGTCAGAAATTTTCTACGTGAAACAAACATCAGCGAAATCTTTTACGTTCCATGTTTAATAAAACTGAATATTTAATTCCACGTGACAAACCGCGTACATTTTTAACCGAAACGTAAGCATACAAGCTATACAAATACAAATATAAAAACACGCAGAATTTCCGGTCAAGACATTAAACCATACCTTCGGCATTCACACAAGATTCCACTTTCCTTCTTGTTCCATCAGGAATAAGTGAATAATGCCACTTTATCAAAAAAGTGCTCGGTCGTTTTATCGAAACATGAGAAATGCGATGTCATTGCAATGTTCCAAAACACATATGCCTATGAGATGATGAAAAATGCAAATATTATTTTGTAAAATTGCCCGCTTTGCGTTCTGTTCCCACTAGTAATTAGGATGCATTTCTGTTTGCAGCTTTATTGCCACTTGGTAAAAAAAAGGCTACCTCGATCACTCATTCTTGAATAAGTACTATGTGCCACACACACACTGACTTTTCCCAGCTCCCACTGGAATTTTCCACTCCATATATGCACCCGTAAAGTACGGGAAGTTGCCAGACTGGTATGTTCGTGAAAAACGAATCACATTTCCCATCCTCACCCCCTACCCTGTATGTGTCATACGGATCAAGTTGGGAAATGCCACATGCTAAATTATTCCTGCCGTCTTCATTGCGATGTTTAACTCTCTCTTTACCACTTGTAAATCTGTTCCATTTCCTTATCCACGTATGTACGAAGGCATATCATGTTCACTTATTGTGAATATTAACTAAAACAACTAGTCCTCAGATTGGGCGGTATTATTTGAAATTTCAAATAGAACACTTTTTCGTATTGTATTCATATCTGAAGCATTAATCATTTTTAGAAATGTGAGAACTCAATAAACCTGTACATATACCTCGAATCACATCCATCGGAAATTTGTTTCATAAATTTTTTTCGCTGACATATTAATTACTCGTTCAGGACGATAAGGAAGTTGATGAATTTCCGTATCAAGCCGTTGTCTCTCTGTATTGCTCTGATATCACGTGATATTTTTCTCCGTTCGATTCGCGTTACGTACGTCTGTTTGTTTGACTTATCGGTTAACGGTACATTGATTGACTCGACTCTATTTTGGGCACTGTTTATTGCTAGAATATTTAATCACTTTTATTGAACTGGGACTGCTGAATTTTTTGTAAGATCATGCTCTTAGTGCAATTCATCCTTTGCTGTTCATTGTTTCCTAAAATTAAACATCAACCGTTTTTATCAAACAGTCATTCTCTGGGTGAAAAATGCATATTTTACGTCTGTATCCAGTTGTTGCTTTTATTTGCAATAACCATGAAATTATTGAATATCACGCCAAGGTGGATTGCCACCGCGTTCTCACAGTTTGACATATTGTTTTCTGTCTAACCTAACAGGAAAGTGTTTTCAACAAGACAACCATTGCAGAAAGTCGCATTAGATACGCGATTGAGACAAGCTAGAATTAACAGAAGAGGCCACTGAAAATCGAATAGCATATGCGTTTACGAGTTGTACGATATATAGTGTGTGCATGACTGTCGTTGATCACATGGAAAAATGTATCTGTTTTCTGCCTGGTGCCTCAAGATGTTATTTTATAGATAGACTTCAGAGTAAATGAAATCATATTTGATACCTGCTTGATTTACGTAACTGTTATGTGTTACATTTACAAACAATCCTGCAAACACTTCACCCATCTTATGCCACCACTCCCTAAGTTTGTTAAATATTTTCTTATTATTTTTAAATTTGAAGCAGGCTTTCCCATTGGGTCGAAACATTTTCACAATAGAACTGCTGACTTTTATTTATGTCGTGGTGGCTGATCCAAACTTTAAAATACGGTTATGTTACCATGAGGAAGACGAACGATTGCTTGAATGAAATCCGTTCTGCCTACAAAAATAAATGGAATTTTATTGATATACTTGTCACTTTTTGTGTCAATCGGTCAAAGTTACGTTTTTGTTCGGACAGTCATCTGTTCCAGTATTTTTACCCATCAAATCAGTGTGCTGTGTGTTCTTGCAGTAGATTGACAACAATTTATCGATTATCCTTCGTGCCTGTCCATTCTTGACATTCTAACCGCAAGGGAACTTTGACCCACAGAACTGAAACACCCGTTGCCGACCGTTTCGTATTTGCGAGTGCCCGTTTATTCCCATTCAAACTGTAGTCACCATTGGCGGGTGACGTTTCCGAGTTGAGCGCGCGGGCGTTTGTATAGGGCAAGGCAACCATACACGTATGCATACATACGCGCACGACGGCCAGAAGTTGTGCTATACGCACTCTGCTCCCCGGGGGCTTAGTCAAAGCCACACAAAGCGGCAGGTCCATGCTGTTACAGATGATGAAACTATATATCTATACAGAAAGGGTCTGAAATGAGAAAGAATTGGAGAACGACTGCCCTGTTTATGCAACTATCTCTATGCCTGTGTAGGGGGTATCACCCATGTACGTGCCAAATGGTTTCCAAAATTTGGTCCTTCGGATTCGGTGAATCAGGGAGCGAACGTTTGACAACCGACTATCTTCTGATCCGAATAACTCTGTTCATAGCTTCAGTTTTAAGCCCGCGCCCACACACACACACACACACACACACGCACACTTACATGCCAAGTAATGCGCCCGGTAAGCCAAGATTCTACAGCCCTCAACAATGGGCATTCATTTCCAGTTGTCGTTTTGAATCAATGCGATTGGCGTTCGGGGATCACTATTCTTTTTCAAACTGTAACACCATGTTATACAAGAGGAGGGTTAGGAATAACTGCCAAAGTGTAATCATGGTGATCGAATACAAAATAGGCCACAGAAGCTATGGTCTTGTTTCAAATAACACCACAGTTACTGTCACTATGATGCAGCCCAGGCAGAATAACCGTGAATACCGTTTCTAGTTCCATTTTCTTTTTCGTTACCCTAAAAATGTATAATTCTATGTTTTCAAGGGACATTACAAAATGAATTTGGAATTTTAGAAAATCAACGGATTTCTTTTGGTGAGAATACTGCTTAGCAGTAGATTTGCTGAAGGGAGTACAATTCATGGAATCGATCGCATCATACGCACGGCAAAAAGATGTGAAAACAGTGCTGAAAAAAGCAGGTAGCTCCATCAACCAAAAGCGGATCAAACCTTTAGCCCCAAGGGTGGAATTTGAGTGAAATAAGAACGATAAGGCTGTTTTTTATTACTCTGAACACCATCCATGGTATTCACCTGTTTATCTGTATATACGATTCCCCCTGTTTCAAGGCTTGCCGGGCTGATTTAACTGTTTTCGCACATAACTTGGTTCGATGAGGAACTATAATGGTCAGTCCCTCAGTCACAGGATGCAATGTTTGGTTAAGATTACCGGATTGCAAATCAAAGGGGATGGCAATAGTGTACTATCTAAATTCACATTGTAACTCTCTACTCCCAGATTGGGTTCTGTGGCTGTCGTGCGGGTATCGAACGAAGTAATGTGACCATCAACACCGTAATCCTGCCATAGATTTACTATACAGCTAGCGTCGGACAAGGATTCCTGGATCATAACCGATGTTAGAAAATCGGAAGCTAACTATCATTGGCTACCATTTTTTGAATCAATACTTGTATCTTCTTTGAGCATCACAGTGGTAACCTTTGATAGACAAATTGTCACTGTCATCAACGAAGAGGTTTCAGGATTGCACTGCTGTGGTCGGTTATTTTTCCTCTAGAATATCAGTGATCGAGAACCAAGTGGTCGTTAGCTTTAACAAAACGCGCCTTGGGTGCAGAAAATTTAGCAAACATTTTATTCGCACTAATTCGAGTATATCGCTGTCTTTGAGCGATTTTAGCGTGTGAAATATCTTCACGGTCCGCAGAATAGCTTTGATGAAGTTTTATTAGAAACCAGACAAAAAAGTTTGATTTCGTCCGTAAAGATAGGAGTTTTGCCTACCCCGTTAAGTTACATTCTTAGCGTCTGGAAGTGCGACACGCGGGGGCGCGGAAGCATTTGCAATAAACAGCTTGTAGTAGTAAATAATTATAAATCGTCATATAAAGCGACAAGGCCGCTTTGTGATTCAAGTACTGTTAATGGGGCTTTGCCCAGCTAACCGAAAATTACACGACAATCAGAGCTCCATTCCATTATCACTGCCACCGGGAAATCACAGTGCGTCAAATATGTCTGCATTCCAACTGGCTGATATTTGTTCATGGTCGTAAGTAGAACAACTAGAAACGGCAGAAAAAACCCCGACAATATCATTTCTCTATAGCTAGCCAAATCATCATCAACTATCAGTTGATGCTAAGAGACCCTGAACACACGGAACTATAAGCGGAAACCGTGGTTATCTTGACTGGAATGTTTTGGTTCCAAATTATGACTCGTCGAACGGATAGCGGCACTGAACACATACAGAATAATTGGGGAACACGGGAACAGAATTAAACGAGACAAAACTAGTCTCACAAATCAACATCACCACCATCATCCTCGTCATCGTTGTCGCTGTCGTCGTCATCACCATTTTTGCGCTTCTCAGACAGAAATGTTCCCGGTACCCTCAGGCTGTATGTTTGTCACTCAGTTTCTGCGCGCACTCACATACACACACACACACATGTACAGCTTGGCATGGACGCGTGGAGTATCTCTGATTTATTACTCAATCGGCTGCTTAACTTGCCTTGTCAAACAATGCGGTGGAATGGGTTGGGTTGGGTTGGGTTGGGTTGGGTTGGGTTGGACGATTCAGATGAGAGTGCAAAGCTATTCGCTGACCAAAAAGTGGTATGGAATGAATGGGGATCCGTGCCGTGCTTGTGTTCGTGTGTGCTTGCACTAACTAATTCTGCGTCATGTGCACAGTGATTTATGTGTCCAGGTTTGTTTGACAGACACTATATATATATATATATATATATATATATATATATATATATATATATTTACCTGTGTGTCTGTGTCAAAGGCATACAACGGCCGGCGGTTTGCGAGCACAATTTCCAAACACGGTTTTCCGGGCTGTGTGATAGCGTAGTATCATTTGTTTGTGTTCGATACACTGCTTCTTGCCCTTAACTGAGCCAGACAATTAGGGGAATAATACCAATATCCTTGGTTTCATGAGTCCCCGAATGCCGCACTCATGCACTATTAAGACAAGGAAAGTAGAAAACCAATATCACAGAGACTTGTTGAGCGTTATCTGTTCATCGATGGGGCTATCAACTCTACCAGTCAATTGGCGGGAGATACAACCTCTACTCACCTGTTCCGAAGCGGATAGATGCGTGATATTGAAATCCTTCTCGGCAAATCAACGACTGTGCGTTTATTTTGAGTCCATGACGTATTGTATTCCCTCAATACGTATCGGTTATCTGATTCTTACGGAGTTGGTTATTCTCTATCCGAATTTTATACATTTGCTGTAAACGTATAGTCAGATTGTATTCACAATGTCTGATTGCTAATATCCTTGTGAAACAGCTGTCTGTCTTCTCCTGGAATCATGATTCGAGCATTTGAGATTCACTGGAATTCTTTGAACCCAGGACACTAAGTCCGTTGAGATAGAGGACTATACAAATTTGACCATGACCATTACGTGTTCAAGCATCAAAATGTTCTTTTTTACTCTGTGAAGTTACCAATTTTTTCACAGCTGAGAAACACTGGTGGTTTAGTCCTCTCGATCGCTGACCGTATTCTCATTATGCCTAACGAGTGAATGCAGGTTTTCTGCTAAATAAACCACATTTATTTTGGCCTTAAGAAAGAATATTGATCCCGTTTGTTATTCAAATCCCTGTGGGATTATTGTGTAGACTTGAGAGAGAATATTGCAACTATCAAGAAAAAGAGTGGAGACGTGAAATCTAAATGATCCTTTAATGATTCCCAATCAGCTATTTCGACTTGGTTAGGTCTCATCAGCAGCATTGCGAATCCACCGACCCAACTGGAGATCTAGGCCAGGGCTCCACAGATGTATTCGATGGATTCTCACTGATACTGATGAGACCCAACCAGGTCGAAACAGCTGTCCAGTGCTTCGTAGCTTTTCAGTTCACGCTTCATTTGCAGTATACACGACGAATTTCACCTTTGAAATTGAATCAAATCCTCCATTACCACCATGAAATATATGTGTATTAGTTAAAATTATGATCAACCAGTTGAAATATATATTTTTTAGTTTCTCTGACTAGATGAAAATATGAAAAGAGAGGGATAACTGGAAAACAGAATCCTCTGGCAGGGATGAGGAACTCATCCTTTATAAACGGGAAGACCGAAATTCAAATGCTTTAGAGGACCTAAGGGATTGGGCGTTATTGCCTGTTTTGATTTGATATCTTTACTTACAACGTATACCAAAAGTATCAAAATAACGTGATGCAAGTTGGTCTAAATAACTCTGTGGGTGGAACCAGAAATAAATTCAGTTGTTGAGCCTTATGTATAGGGCATCGGATTAAGTTGGACTAATTTCGATTTATATTACCTGTCAGTGTTTACGGGGTAATATATGGCTTGAACATTGGAGGCTTAAATCGGATCTGAGAAGCTAAAAATAACCCCTAGATATTTCATGCTCTTTGTGCAGTTCCTTTTTACCCCTTAATGAATCGGGACCACATGCTTTCATATCTAATGGCAACGGACATTGCTAAACATTCAGCTTCGGAAATGATCAAAATTTTGAAATCAATTTCGGCCTAAATAAAAATTTAGCGGATACTTAAATCTGCATATATATTGGGCTATAACGGAAAGAGGAGCTTTCAAAAAGGTACTAATGCGGAAAATTCCGTCCTTCAATGGTTCATCTTTAATCAACATCATGATAAATGGCAAAATTCCATTGGTTCCGAAAGCTGCTCGAAAGACTTTGAATATCAAATGACATTGTTGTAACCAGAACACGAGGTCTTGCGAAAATAAGCATCAATGTCAAAAACTACCAAAGATGTTCTACACAAAATAATAATTCATTCTTCGATCGATTGTACATGGATTGTATACTAGACTCCAGATCAGCCAACCGGTTTGACAACCAAACAACCAACCGATCAACCAACCAAATCCCCTTCCCCATCAAACGTATTTCAACGAATGCCATTTACACGCTTTCCGAAAACG
>UZAN01054671.1:3328-15254 GCA_900618425.1 Echinostoma caproni | reverse complement strand
TAATACTCGACAGTCTGAAGCGTACACCCAGCTGATAAGGGAAGAGGGGGAAAGGAAACTCGGAAAGCAGTGCAAACCTAGCGTCGTGGGACGTTTAATGTTTACAAAGCTGTGAGGTCAATCAGAAATATTAGTGAACACTGCTGCCTGGTCAGCATGTGCACGAGGGCTTAGTGATGAAGGAGTTACAGTAAAAATGATGGAACTATCCGTTTAGAATTACGTGTGACAAACGTCGAGTGGGTTTTCACCAGAAGCGTTACTATTCCACTGATCAAGTTAGGTAGTTCGATCAGTGTACTGAGTATAGACTGGGTGAAAAGTTGAACACCGCTGGCTGGCCAGCAAATGCCAATAGGAGAGGTGGATCAAAGCGATTGAGACAAGATGCAGGAGCTGAAATGCTAACGATTATGAGTGACAAACCTTGTGTAGGTTTTCACCAGAACATTTTCTGTTCCACTGATCAGCTTTGTATCTTGACCAGTGTACTGAGTGGCTAGTGGGTGTAATAGTGAACACTGCTGCCTGGTCAGCATGTGCACGAGGGCTTAGTGAATGAAAACAGTTACAGTAAAAATGATGGAGCTTTCATGGTCAGAATTACGTGTGACAAACGTCGAGTGGGTTTTCACCAGAAGCGTTACTATTCCACTGATCAAGTTAGGTAGCTCGATCAGTGAACTGAATAGAGAATTGGTGAAAATTTGGACACTGCCGGCAAGTCAGGAAGCGCTACTGTTCATATACACGGTACATCTCTCGAGTTTAAAAGCCCACGCACTGGAATGGAATCCTCCTGGTGACTGTCGTCTTGGACTACAGCACACAACCAACTTACCTGACGAACTTTTGCACTTCCAGTTTACCGGTGAGCTGCTCTCTATCTGTGACACATTCTGATGCAGCAGTTGTGCTCACATTGTATTCCGTTGTCTACACACACACGCGCAAACTCAACCCGACAGTACACATCAGGAGTCTGAATCCTTGAGAAGTGGAACCAGATCAGCTCTTTGAATACTCAACAAAAGTAATGTAATCTATCCATGACCTAACCAATTCCAAGTTCACATATCAATTTTAGGATTCTCCAGAGCTGACATCCTGGCGTGACCTATACACATACGCAGAACACCTCTCGAGTTTAAAGCTCATGCAGTGGAACGGAATCCTCATGTTGATTGTCTTCTTAGACTACAGCACCCAAACAACTTACCTGNCTTCCAGTTTACCGATGAGCTTCTCTCTATCTGTGACACATTCTGATGCAGCAGTTGTGCTCAAAATTTATTCCATTGTCTACAGACACAAACTCACAAACACACCCAGATAGTACACACCCGAGTCTGAAACCTTGAGAAGTGGAACCAAACCCGATGGGTGAATAATCAAAAAAATAAAAATGTAACCTATCGATGACCAAACCTATACCTCAGTTCACACATCAGTTTCATGATTCTTGACAGCTGAAATCCTGTTTTAACGTAATCATATACACAGTACACCTCTCGAGTTTCAAAGCTCATGAAGTGGAATGGAATCCTCATGGTGATTGTCTTCTTAGACCACAGCACCCAAACAACTTACCTGGCTAACTTTCCTATTTCCAGTTTACCGATAAGCTTCTCTCTATCAGTGACACATTTTGATGCAGCAGGTGTGCTAACGTTGTATTCCATTGTCTGCACACGCACGCACACACACACACACACAGAACACATCCCGAGTCCCAAACCTCGAGAAGAAGAACCAACTCCACTCGGTGAATACTTGACAAAAGTAATGCCACCTATCCATGTCTCAACCTCTAACCTTTTTCATCTTTCGTCCATGTTTGCATTTTATTTGCTTTGTTTTGTTTTCAGTCCGCTGATTCTTGTCTTTCTTTTTACTTCCGTTTTTGTTCTGTGCGTACTTTTTTCTAGTTTATGGACATCAATATGCAGGCTTTTCAATAGTTATGCCATTCTTATTTCGTATCGCAACACCATATTCCCCTCTTCCCTTTTCAGCTGGGTACTACCTCAGACTGCCGAGATTTACATTCGCTATCGCAGATTCCGTTCGCTTGGGCCTGTAGTGACCATGATTGTACGTAGAAAAGGAGCGATGCACGAGGACGTTTTCCGTTCATATTTTCTTCACAATCAACTCTGACTCAAACTGTGATATTTTCTTTGTTTTACTTCTGTTTGTTTTACCGAGCACGGTTTTCCGCTCAGGCGTACACATAAGCTGGGTCCTATTCAAACCCACGCTACACGTGTGACACGCTATCGCTCTGCTACTGCATTTGTTGCTTGCTTTGTTTAGCGTCACCTTGGCACGTTTCGGTACTATCTAGTACCACGATTCGCCAATAAACGTCTACGACTCCCACGAGTGTGTTTGTCTACTCCGGGCAACGAGACACTAGGAGGTCGCGCGCATACTGAGACCCGTAAGAAGACATACCGGAAGATCGTCAACTTCGGTTAGCTTCAGCCCTGTCGAAAGCTTGGAGTCTACACCCACAATGGACAATTTGGCTTCGGCAATGGATTTTGGGCGCGGTTGTATCCACCGTTCAGACTACATGAGTCCGCATTCCGGACCAGGTTGATGATCGCACCCATTACCTTACCTACACGGTATTTTAATTTTGGGTGCCTAGCGTCAGTCAGTCCCACATCAAAGCGACCAAAGCCAAAATAATATAAATTAAAACCAGTCAGTCCGTTAACGGTGAAGCCAAGAAGCCCATTGTTTAGTGATCACAGAAGTCCTCCCAACTGTATCAACGTATGAAACAGTTTATTTACAATTCATCTGTCGTCTTTTCTTGAATTACTGTATTCACCTTCAGCTACACTGCAGCTCTGCCTCTAAAATTATGAATCTTTCTTCATTGCCATTCTGTTTCTGTTCTTTGAACTCACTTTCGCATATTTTTTCCCGAGCGAATATTTCAACGTCCAGTTGTCCGTCTTGGCATTACTTTTCATAACACATAAGTTCACCATAACAGATCACCCCAAAACTCCATCTTTATGACCTTGTCCAATTTGTGTTTCGTTTTCAACGCAAGCGTCATTTTGATCGTGCGCACTAGCATGCTTCGCGGGCTTCGAGAAATATACCGTTATTATTATTGTTATTTTACTGAGCCCCGTGAGGCATGCATAAGCATGATCAAATGTACATTATACTCCTCCGTACAGTAGAAGCCCAAAAGGAAAGAAATTGAAGGTCACAGTGAACATAATCACAAATGAAACACAGAGTGGACAAGGTATCAGATAAAAAAAGTTGAGGATGGCGGAATGCTCCAAACGAGCAAGTCGGTGGAAGTAAAACGAAAATCAAGAATCGTTATACCGGATGAATTGTGGGATGATTGAAAACAAGAGGCGGCCTGCAGATCGTTGGACGGAAACCGGCACAAGAGCGAATAGGTTGAAGCAGAACAGAGTGAAACTGTCATGGAATATATATGCACTTCACGTTGTAAAACGGATGAGTTCTGCAGGGTCTTGTTCGATGGTCTCAGGTGCTCCGATCAGCAGTAGATTGACTTGGGTTATTTACGTTGTTTAGGCGTTGATCGCTTTGATGTTGGAATGACTAAACGCTAGGCACCCAACCTTAAAACACCTTGTAGATGAGGCAGGGGGTGCGGTCCTCTACCTGGTCCGGAATGTGAACGCATGTAGTCAAAGCGGTGGATACAACCGCGCCCAACAACCATTGCCGGAACTAAATTGTCCATTGCGGGTAGAGACCTCAAGCCTTCGTCAGGCCCAAACGAACCAGATCTGGAATAGAAAGGCGAACAACGGCAGTCTGGGATGCAGCCCAGATGAGAAGGGATTGGGGAAAGAAATAGCAAGAAGCAAACGACAAATTCTAATCAAGCAGGGAGCTTAGGTCATAATACTGGCGAAAGGATGTGGTCAAAATATGTCTAGTTCTACAGATCCAAATGGAGGTGGATGCGCTTAATGGTAGAACATCAGCTGATACAGTAGACACAGCTACCTAGTCAGCATGTGCCACGGAGGTGAGCCAATCGAGTCGGATGAAGACGCGATCAGATGGATATGAGTTAGGCAAAGATAAGTCACAATACTTATAAAAGTATGTACCAAATTAGGTTGTGTTCCACAGATCCAGCTTCGAAGCTGGATCCGTGTACTGTTATGAAATTGGTTGAGAAATTGGACACTGCTACCTGGTTAACATGTGCCACGGAGTTGAACCAGTAGAGTCAGACATTGACGAGATCTGACGTATGCAAACTAAGGCGAGATGGGTCACAGTACTCATAAAAGTATGTATATGTTGGGTGTGCGAAGAAACGCTTCTAGGCTGCAATCGAAGGCACTCGTTTTCACTGGCAGGGTGACTCTCTCATGGAACCGGTTACCGTAAGAAATGGTAAGACGAAATGCTGTGAATGCTTTTGAAAGGGCACTAAATAATGTTTTTTCAGTGATTTAACGAGGTAGTAGTGTCACCAAAATGTAACCCCGGAGAATGTGTGTTTCAAGTCCACCTCGGTCAACTGACTTCTCCGTGGTGTTTTATGGTAGTCCATTGATTAGCTGCTACTTTCTTCCCGAAAATTATAACATTATGCATTCAATACAAAATAAAGAAGTTGATGCACATTTAATCAAACCTCGAATGATTTAATAATGTGATACTGCTTCACATAAAATGTGCGAATGTAGGTGTTTTCAAATAAAAAACCTAGCGGACAACAAGCGTCTCTGGACGCGCGACAGGCAAGGGCCACAAATTGCACTGTGAGAAATAGATTGAAATCAACTGACTTAACCTTGATCTCGAGGTTTGAATTTCAGAACAAGATAAGACAGATAGAGTAGAATAGGAACATAACGCAAAATTCCGGGTTAAAAGAATGAGAAAACAGGGTTGCGTTCGCGCAATTGGGAAAAGAAACATTGCAAGGAAGAGTTAAAGGATGTTGTAACTCTCGCTGAACTAAAGTGGGCTTACTTTGTCGGTGAGAGTATCAAACAATCATTTTTTGTTTCATTTATAGCTCTTTCTCTCTCGTTTTCAACCCAAACCATACATTTTACTCTTGAAACACTAAAATCCAACTACAGACATGGGTTTAAATCATCTACTCTGTCGTCACTGTCGAGTACTGGGGGCTATCATTGCGGCGAAATAGGTTCTTCCTCTAATTTTGTTGTGATGCTTGCTTTACCGTGTATCATCAGACGTGCAGCTAACCATTCAAAAAGGCTATCAAACACTAAACGGTGATTAAGTGCCAGAAGTGAGTATGTTATGGGTGCATGACAGTGTAAAGAAACGATCCAAGCCGAAAGCTATCTTGAGCATCGTGAAAGGCCACACTGATACCGTAACCGTATTAAGTAACACTTGTGAAGCGCTGGGCCCCTTAGGAGCCCTCGGGAGCCTAACGAGTAGCAGAAACTTTGGCTACCGTTCATTATACGTCAGACAGCAATATACGAATGAGTTCATTGCAGTGTCGAACTTCACATAGACCGTGCAAAACACCTAGACAGACTAGAGCAGCACAATGAAGTAGCCTTGGGAAGAATTAAAAAGGTAGTGATTGACGGTATTTTTGAACTTATCTGCAACTCGGCGAGGCAAAGGAAATGAAACCTGCAACCCCGCTTGATGGATTTATGAAGGACGGCGGGAGTATCGGGACATGCTATAATAAAAGCAAACTTTCGGACTGGAAAATGGCAACCCATGCAAGAAGCGTGGGAGATCGCCCGAAAGGCAGTTTTCGGGAAATTTGGCCGTCCCAGTTATACTGACCTCCTCTTGTCCGCGAGAGGTAAATCGGGGGGGGGTAAACTAATGGTAAAATAACAATAGAGTCAGAACACTTGGCAAAATGAAAGCACAATGAACTAAGACTAAACAATGGAATAGGAGAGTTCAAATCAACAAGATCAGAACGAATCGGGGTTAAGGTCCCAGGGATTAGATTGGCTAACTGAATTAAAGAGCTGGCAAATAGGAGAGCAATGTACACTAGGATAGTCTACGGTTTAGAGAAGAACCTAAAAAACAGAGAATCTTGGTTCACATTAATAACGGTGGACAAAAAGTGGACCCAAAAACCTAAAGTAGTATCTCGGAGCCAAACCGCGAAGCTCTCTGCAGCTGGGCTACAAAAGTAACCTCTAAAATCAGCAACCTCAAGGTCTTTTATATCAATGATTGCAGCGCAGTAAATAAATGGGCCAAACTGTGCTCAGAAGCACGGGACTATTATTGCATTGCAATTACGGAAACCTGAATAAGACCTGAGAAACCATGGAGTATCTAGCTCTTAGAGGATACAACAGTTATCGGGCTGGCAGAAAGAACGAAAGTTGCGGTAGTGTGGCACTAATTTTGATGGCCTTACAAATATCACAGAAGAAATGGGACACGCAGTTACCGCCTAAAATCCAGGCGGTATCTTTTATCATAGATAAGGATTCCAAAAAAATAAAAAGAAAGAAAGCAAACAGGTAAATGAAATTCACAGGTGGTTGGCTGGGAGAACCCCTCTCCAATAATCACGCGCAGTCAAAAACCGGAGTCGGTTAAGAGAAAATGGGTACTGCCTCCTTAACAGCAGACAACACTCGTGCATCCGAACACACCCTCACCTAATGCATTCACCTACATACCAAAATTCTGTTGTTGTGAGGACAGAGATAACATCGTCGAGGTTCATGCAATAAGTTGTTTATCGACAAAAAAATAGAAAATGGATCACAAAAATGAAATTAAGAGGGTTTATGGTGGGGATGCGGAAGCACGGTTTAGTACATGTGTAGCTGAATATTGTTGGGGCCTAAATGTTAGAAGGAAACATTTAAAGCAATATGGTCCATGATTGGTCTCTGTAATTTTCATTTAGGATTTGCATGATCATTTCCTTCCAACAAGCACACATTTCGAATGTCACAAAAATGTTCGCCTGCAGATGTTTTCAACTTTACTGTTCTTACTAGTCCATCTGGATCCGTGAAACTTTCCGTGATTATACCCAGTGGCCATCTGTTGCGTTGTAGCTTCCAATCAGCCATAAGAACGATGTCTCCAGCCCTCAGCGATCGTTCTCCCCTCGTCTACTTCTCTCGGGCTTGTAGGGTTGGCAATTACTCTCGCGCCCAACGCTTCCCAAACATTCCTGCCAGGTAGTTAGCATACTTTTAACCCGACGTATAGCAGCCGTAATTGGTTTTTAGTTTACATAAGCCGGTATTCGACCTGAGCGGCGGACGATCCCTGGGTGTCAGTTTTAGCCTTTGCAGAGCATCGCTGGAGACCGGTACGAGCAATCGATTGTTGAGTAATCTTTTGGCCTCTACCAAAAATGTACTCAACGTCTCGTCTTCTAGAGCCTGTTTTTCACAAAATACTGTTTATATTCTCCATGCAGATTAGATCAGTTGTTCCTACACCCACTCACGGTGACTGTATTAGGGTGAGTTGAAGTGCCACTGGGTCGTAAATTGCGACGGCCGATCTTTCAGAACGTATTTGTTCAACAATATCAGCCGGTTTCTCAACTCCTTCTGTGCACCGACGAAGTTGTATCCGTTGTCGGGAAACACATTCGATGGGTTGCCTCACCTACCCACGAATCTCTGTCAGGCCATAAGAAAAGAGTCGATCGATATACTGTGGACAGTCTCTACATGCAACGCTCCTGATCATTTGCAGGTCATCAGGTAATCATACCGTTTCCCCGTACATGTCTTTCTTCTCACCCACAATGGCCCGAAGTAATCCGCTCCGGTTTCAGGGAAGGCCCATTAACCCTGTCGTAATTGCAATTCTGGTAAATACGCCATAAGTTGTTTACTAAACTTAGCACCGATGACAAAATAGACAGTTGCCTACAATGCGCCTAACTGTATCCCTCTAGTTCACTAAGAATAATAATAACGGTATATTTCGCGAAGCCCGCAAAGCATGCTAGTGCGCATGATCAAAGTGTACAACAATGTGAAAAATGAACCGTGAAGACATTAAGTAATAGCACAAAGAGTACAGGAACGTAACTTTTAAACAGGTACGTAAAGTATCGTAAATATGCCTTGCGTTGAAAACGAAACACAAAGCGGACAAGGTCATAAAGATGGAGTATTGGGGGTGATCTGTTATGTATTGCACATCGAGCTGAAGAAGAGTACAGTACTTCAAGAATAGGGGACAGGTGGCTTAAAAATAAACTGTTTCAAATGTTGATACAGTTGGAAGGACTTCTGTGATCACTAAACAATGGGCTTTGGAGCTTCACCGTTAACGGACTGATTGGGTTTTATTTATATTGTTGAGGTGTTGGTTGCTTTGATGCAGTACAGACTACACGCCAGACACCTAACCTTAAAACACCTCGTAGGTGAGGCAGGGGTGCTTTCCTCAACCTGGTCCGGAATGCGGATGCATGTAGTCAAAAATCATTGTGGGTGTAGACCCAAGCCTTCGACAGGCCCAAGCCAACCGAATCTGAAACAAAAAGGTGAAACTCGGCAGTTTGAGTAAATACCTAGCTGAGAAGGGAAGAGAAGAACAGCATGTTACGAAGGAATATGTGGAGAGCGTAAGTGCCCGAAAGTATATATATTTAAAGGGAAATTGCGCACAAAAAATGCAGGTCAAAAAGGTGAAGAGATGAAGCCAATCAGAGTGTTCAACACAACAGGATGGAACCATAATATTTAAGGTTAAACTCAAGAAGTGTACTATTTATGACGAGAGATTAGGTCAGGATGTCATTTGTGATGAATCATCAAATGGATATATGGGATTGGGGTACAGGTTTGGTTGTGGATATGTGATGTAAGCTCCGTGGATCTCCTTTAACGTAAATCTTATCTCACTTTGATTACTCGCTTGATTATTCACAATCCCAGTTGAGTTGAGCAAAACGTAAGCACCTTTTCGTACGGGATACGTATATGAATATCAATGCGAGTAATCAGACCGAGATAAGACTTACGTTAAAGGAGATCCCCGGAGCTTACAGTTATCAAGATTTGCCGACTCCGCGTAAATAAACAACGTAATATAATCCACAGAGGTCTTACGTAATAGTTCGGTGTGCAATCGATTGTGTAGGACCCTAGTCACCCAGACTAACGGTCTGATGTCACAAGGTCAAGCACATTGATTGGCTGGGTTCACGAATGCGTGAATGGGTCAGAGATGACAGACGCGGTGAATACGTGTATGCTCATGTGACTGGTTGACTTGTCCTAGTGTGTGTCGGCGTCGCATGACTGGTAAGCATTGTCACGGTGTGCGTGCATGTGTGTTGTGTGTCACATGACTGAAGCAACAAGCGTAAACACGCGTGTAGGTAGGATGGGCATTTGTGTGTGTGGGGTGTGATAAAACCCGATCGGGAAGCATATCGGCGCCGACTAAACATTCGCCAGGGCCACATCGTAAATCTTTGAGCTGTCCTGCCCTAAAATTTCTTCAGACATGGCTTCTAGTAAACATAGGTTCCTGATGTCTCATCGAAATCTATTTGTGCTTGTCCGTACGACGACCTCTCGAACTAAACCGTCTTTACCCGGGTGTACTTCCTCAACGATAGCTTTGGGTCAATGTCCTCGTGGAATCGTGCTGTCCATTAGGAGCACCAGATCGCCGATCCCTGGGTTACGTCTTTCTCTCTCCCATATTTGTGTTGCGTTTAACGTGGAAAGATAAAGTTTTATCCACGCATTCCAAAATTCAGTCGATAACTGAACAGTTCTTCTCCAGGATTTGTTCAATCTTATTTCTGCGCAACGCTCCTCAGATGGTAACGCAGAACACCTTGACGTAAGCAACATGTTGAGGCTGAGTATCGCAAACTAGTCCGATCCAGCTGTATGTCACACTAGCGGCCTATCGTTGAGAAAGCGTTCTATTTGTCATCGTTCTGGTTAGAACTTCTTCGGTTACAAGCAAATTGCCCAGCGTCAATAAAATTGCTTTTCTAACCGAACGGATAATTTCCCAAACCTCACCCTGATGGCTGGTCTTCGGCGGATTAAATGACCATTCACAATCTTTAGACAATAACTCATCTGTGATATTTGATTGGTTCAAGAATTTACTCGATTTTCCGATGATTTCTTCTGCACCTCACAAATTAAACCCGTTATCGCTGTACAGTTTCCGTGGATTCTCTCTTCCATGGCTGAATCTAGAATAAGCACACAGAAACGAGTCCGTATCCATACTGTGAGCAACTTCTGTATGCACGGCCTTTATCGTAAAACATGCAAAGGTACAACCGTATCTCTTTTCCGTACCTCAACCTCTCCCTACTTGAAAGAGTCCAAAATAATGGACCCCGGTGATGGCAAAGGGTGATTCATGCATTGCTAGCCTATCCAGGGGCACCGGAGCCATCGCCTGTTGGGAAGGGCGCGAAACCCAACGTTTGAAGTGGAAGCAGTCGCGTGGGACCTTACGAACATTACTTCCGCTTTCACAACCCAGAATTTTCTTCGCAGGCCTGATATAGTTTGTTCCAATCCACAATGTCTATCCATATGGTGTGCGTGTTTAATGATCAATTTAGTCACAAAATGGCCAGATGGTAGTATCATTGGGTGTCTCATCTCGAAGGGAAGGGGTCGAAACGTAACCTTCCGCTAAAACGCAGGACCCCATCCGTTACCACGGGAGCTAAATTACGTAATGGTGATGTTCTTAATAGTGCCATCGTTGATTTAGAGCTGTCCTGCGCGGTATTTCTCCACAACGCTTTGATCTCGTGTTCGGATACTCGTCCTTGCACTAGTTTAACAATATCCGTTTCTGCACGTAACAAATCCGAAACCAACAACCTTCTACTTGAACACACTGACCGTAGATCGAGCTTCGAAGATATGTACATTTTGAACCGAGAGAGCCAAGCGAAGTGTTTCTTCATTTTTATCCAATCGGTCACATGATGAAAGTTCGACAAGAAGGGACGTTGATCATTCGTTAGCAAGGAAACTGAGCATACTGTTAGCAGGTTATGAGATAGTGATACGTCCTCACCCGTCGTAGACCAAATTTCGTCGGTTTTCTTGAGGAATGATGGACCTCCGAACCAAGTCGATATTTGATGGCTGTCCGTCGGTAAGATTCCTCTTGAAGCGAGGTCGGCAAGGTTTTCCTTGGAATTCACGTGCCGCCATTCATGAACTTGGGTAAGTTCATGAATCTGAGCCAGCCGATTTACCACGAACGTTGGAAACCGTTTTAATCGATTTTTTATGATGTGAAGCACAATCGTAGAATCCGTTCAATAGTACGTAGCGTTTATCGTCAGTCTCAATTCGCGTCGTACCGCGTCGACCAAACGGGCGCATAACACGGCGGCAACCAACTCGGCTTGTGGGATCGTGATTGCGTTCAATGAAGTTACTCTGGAGTTTGCTATAATTAACAAACAGAATACTTCTCCCGAGTTATTAGACGTTCTTAAGTAGACGGTGGTGCCGTATCCTTTATCGCTAGCTTGGCGAAACGACTGGATCTGCATATTTTGAGGGACTTCTGCTGTTGTTGGGTTTATGCAACGATCAACTTTTATGTTCATGATCAAAAAGGCAGTTTCGTACCATTTGAGCCAATCCTTCAAGAAAGCATCATGTATGTCAACGTCCCAATCAATTTGCGTTTGAGTCAAACTCTTTAATATCAATTTTGCCGGGAGTAGTAAGGAGGATATCAAACCGAGAGGATCAAAAAGGATTATATGTATGACAACAGAGAACGACGGTATATTTTGCAAGCATAGAACGCAGACAGAAACCTCCCTCAGGATTGAGGTGAATTAAGGGTGAGCCCAAAGAGTTACTTAGTAGTCTGTGACGATCTATTCAAGATAAGCCGTTTTCACACGTTCTATTTTCGTCCTTCTAGCCAG
>UZAN01054666.1:0-13928 GCA_900618425.1 Echinostoma caproni | reverse complement strand
CTTGCTACTTACACTCGCGGTATTGATATATACCAGAAGCAGACCTTTTCTCCTTTTCTCCTGACCCTGGTTCCTGGGGGAGAAAGCCGGTCGCTCGGGATTTATACACGAGCGCTGCGTCCGTTTTTTGGGGCACCCACCTGTGTCACTACCCTCGCCTGGCTAGCGCCTCCATCCCGATGTCCTGGCTCAGCCCTAGTCGGCGTGCCAGTAGCTGCTGATTTTCTTACCGACCTTCTCAGTGGCGTTTTTGTTCCCTGTAGAGTCCCCATCCTGCTTACTGTCGTTGCTAGGCTGCTTATGGGGCTCCTCGAATCAGGAACCGGGAGTTTCTGGGTGATTATCCTAGGGGTGTTTAAACCTCGTGACTGCTGGCTTGTGGCTATACCAGTCCTCTTGTTACAGTCAAAAAGACTGAAATTTCCTCTCAATTACCTCGCATTTCCTTATTCTTCTTCGCCATTCTATCGTGCATCCTTTCCGACAGTGGTTTTCATGTCGGTGAATTTTCACTTCTGAACCTTCTATTTCACGTTTTTTACGGTGAAGCATATCTATTGGACACACACTTCATTTTTTTTACTCTTACATGTAAATGAGATTCAGTGCTTTTTCTTGTTTCATTGAGACCAAAGTTTCGATTGGACGTTCGTTTCTGAACTAACCGTTGGTTTCGGTTATATTGAACCCCTTTAGGCTGTAACCCTCAAGATTATTTTGATTGATTTGTTGAAGCGTGCAGAATTTTCCTATTGGTCCAGAATTATCTGAAAGGTGATTCAAATCACTCATTTTCTTATTTACTTTTTATTACCGCAGATATATTCTGTGAATATTTCTAACATTTTGGCTGGATAGTGAATCAGGCTCACTATCACAGGTATGACTGCCTTATGTATTTGTGATTAATGCACAAATAGTACCGCAGATTAATTTTAGATCGACTTAGTTCTCGATAATTTGGGCTACGCGTTGCTCTGAGATTTGTTTATCGCTACTCAGAACGAGCGAAGGATCATTTGATTGAACGCATACATACGAGGTCTTTTTCGTTTCGCTCGGACCAGGACAATCGCGTTTTGGTTGTTACATCTCTGCCGTGTCGGTTTGTCGTCTGGGGTCATGATAATACCTCAGCAGTTTTATCCTGGATCATCCCAGCGACTGTCAGAAGGCCATCCGTATGCCTTGGATTGGCGAATTCCACCAAGGTTGGTCTTGTGATCCGGATATTTACGGCCTCTACGCTGCGTGACCTAGCAAGCCTCATCACGCGTTTGATCGCTGCATGACCTGATATTTCGATCAATCACAGTAGGTTTGCCACGTGATATCTCATTCCCTTCTCCCTATTCGGTTTCGTCTCATGAAGAGTTCCAGAATACCATCAATCACCACGTTGCGGTGCCTCCCTAAGGCCAGATCACTGCTCTTCTCCAGCCTTGTGAGTGCTTCGCTCATCCAAGCCTGGTTGGATTCTAGCAGCTCCACTCATTGAGTTAGGTCAGCTAAGCCCACTTCAACTTCGAGGCTACCTATTTTTGCCTGATTCTTTTACCTGTCTGCGTAAAACGACAGCCTGGTTGCACTATGAGCTGGTGGAGAGATTAGTATTGTCCGTAGTGACCCCAGTATCTTCCTTAATACTTTTTTTCCGTTGTGTTCGAGATTCGTTGATGTGGGCACTATTGTCTTCCCTTTATATCCCTGCCGTAAATTTTGAGACACCTCTGCTGAGTTATCCTACTTTATCAGTTGACGTAAGCGCGACTTGCACCCTCGACACACAAAACTGAAAGTTTTGCGTTCCTAATATAGTAGATAATCTTTTTTACTAACTGCTGCACGTATGAGATGGAACCACTTTGGGCACGTATCGCACTGTATTCCCTCCGAGACAACGCCCCTTTTACACCGCTGATTGCCGTACATTGCATCCATGCTAGCCGGTGGAACAGAGTAATATACGGTAACTAATGTAAACAAGGAAGATAAACTTAAAAGACATATAGCAGGGAGAATCTAGAGAGCTAATAATTAAAAATGATAGACGGCTCAGCGTGTAACAGGTCGAACCACCAACAGAACTAACTAAATCACCTGGGTGAAACCTCGTCAGTATGCAGACCTCGAGAGGCTTGGCTTCCCACCCTTCCCGACCTTCAGGATTTTCTCACTGGATATTTTCGCCTTTTTCTACCGTTTTTTCGCGATTATGCAGCCTTCCGTTCGCTTAAATGTGGTAATTTTCAAGCTGAGACGCTTCACGCAAAATTTCAAACGACGCGTGCAAAAGTAGCCTCAAGGTCAGGGATTTTAGCTTGCTCAGCGATCCTTAATTCACGTTTCATTTTAGCTCGTTTTATAAATTTGTTTGCGTAATTTCGGGCCATTTTATAGGCTTATCTCTTGTGCTGCCCTCCAAATTTTCTATCATCCCTCCATTTACGCCACCTGAAAGTTATCGTTCTCTTTATTGGAGTTGTCCACCATGAGGAGCTTTGGGAATTCCTCTACGGTTGCAGTGGCGCGTACTTGTCAGTGAGCTCTACTAGGTGTTCCCAAAATACGCCCCATTCCTCCTCGACAGCTGCATCCTGGTTAGGTAACCACCAAATGATTGAACCAGCCTCGTGGATTAGGCTGGATATATTCATTCAACCAAAGTTCCTGATGAATTTGGAGGGGGCTTTTCCTGATTTATACACGTGCCCAACACTATGATTGCTCTTACCCAGCGGAACTTCCATAGTCACTTCACTAACGTTGTTCTCCGCTCGAGTAAGCACTAAATCTTAAATTGACAATCTCTGCCCATATCTGAATCGAGTTGGTTGACGAACATGTTGATAAAGTGCCTGCTCGTGGAATAGTCTTAGGAACTCCTCTTCAGAGGGACTATCTCCCGCACCAGCGTATTGCCAATCTGCTTCTGTTTCGTATTCCTAATTAACGTGCTTAGTGTGTATATCAGCTGTCTGTTCTCTTCTGATCTAGTCTAGGATGCGCTGTAGACTCCAAGGATGACGAATTGTCGTCTTGGGTTCCAAATAATGCACCCAACTACTTGCACAGTGGGGGTACACAGTCTCAGTTCAGCGGTGAATCAACACTCCAACTGCTTTACCTACCTCCCGGTCTGTCTTATACATAGCAAGTCCGAGGGGAATAAGGTGATCTATTACGTATTTTGGTGACAACCATGTTTCGTTCAGAATGAGTACGTCATGTTCTGGGTATCTGGCTTTTACTTCACCCCACTTACTTCCAACACTGCAGACATTTGAATACTACGTTTTTAAACTTCTTTGTCGCAGTGCTGGGGCCGCTGTGTCTAAGCCATTTCTTTTGTGAGTTACCTCGGACGTAGCATCCGAGGGCCCGGTACGTTTTTTATCGGGGTATTTACTCCCACACTGATTTCTTTTCTGCGTGGTTCTTCACAGGATTCCTTTTTGGCTGCATCATCCTATCGATGACTGTTTTCTCATAGTCCAATACCATTTGATTAATATCCGATTGAACGGAGGCATCGTTTAGTAACAACGAAGCTGCTAATTGCGGCTTTCTGATATCGGCCCTTATTTTCGGGGTTTTGCGTGCACCTCGATGTGATGACAACTGCGAAAGTTATGGTCATATCTACGGATAAAATTTCCGTTAGCGGCGTCGTTTTTATCCATCAAACGCTTTTTTGTTCGTCTGCTTTTTCGTTCCTGGTTTACCCTGATGATGTTTTATCGGCCGTGTACCCCCTTACTGCAGAGTAATAGTATTACAAGTAGTGGTTCGGTTGTCGAAGCTGTTGTTTGAAGTTGCTTTTCGACACTCTCGGTTGTATTGTTTAATTTGCCGTGTGATGCTCGGGGTTGATGGTTGAGAACATTTTGAGGGCTGCCTCGCGTGGAGTGGGTGCAACGACCACAGCATAACTCGGTTCTTGCTGCCCCTTGTACGTGTGGGTTTAAATACTTGTGAGCCGCTCTTTACGGGNGCCCCGTGTCCTAGTTGCGGCTGATTCACTTTTAGGCGAAGGTCCACCAGAGGTCACTTAGTCAATCGATTTGGGTTATCTGGTGCCATCCGGTATTTACCCCCCGTAGGATGTTCTACCATTTCGCTACTGCAAAGAAGCATATCTCTTATATTGAAATTTCCAAACTCAACTAGAATGGGTCTAGCAACCTGGTGCGGGGGACACATTCGTCTCTCCATCGCCCAATCCTTTGTACTCTACCTATGAGTGCATACCAGGGTAAACCTGCATATTAAGAATATCCCGGACTTTTCGACCGTCGATATCCGCCCGGACCTTCGCTCCTCTTATGACCGGCTTCACGTGGTTTAAAATGAAGACTCTTCTATTTCGAAACGTCGTTAGTTCTTTTGCCCGTTTCAATTGGGACACTTCGTAAGGCGTTACCTCTGCGTCATCCCTCCAAAAAACACCAATAAAAGAAGTAGGAAACCGAAACAGAGAGATTGAACCACGGACCATGAGGCCTTTAAAGGTTAAAATGATTGATTAAACCTGAGGTTCAGCCTAACTACCGGGAAATGGTACAACGGATTGAGTAACTAGAGAGAATTTAGGTTGCTCAAAAAGACCAGCGAAGTTTCTTTGGGAAGTAATAGGAACTTACCCTTGCATAACTGCGCGGAGACAGTTATAAACCTCACGCAGTCGAGGTAAGAAGCTGAAAATCACTACATGCAAAACATTTTTAGGTTAGTAGAGTTACCCCCAAACACCCCATACACAAAGTGTCATACAATTGGCTAGTGGAAAGGGGAAAGCTCACGTGGTCGAAGGCCTCTCTTAGTGGTGTTTCCAAACACAGTGATCTACTACTATCACAAGCTACAAGGATTGAGGATCCTATTCAGGGACGTATAACAGTCATCCACAATAAACCTATCAGGTTGATGCACCCAGTTAGAAGAAGAAATAATGTAAGCACTCATCACATCAAAGACGTAGTACTTCGCGTGCCAAGAGCTGGAGAGCCTTTGGGCAAATCCACTCCGAAAGTACCAAAGAATGTACCAGCAAAACCGTATGTAGGAAAGGGCCTACAGAAGAGGTCTGAAAACGCCGCGGTCCACAAGGTTAGGCCTAACGCGTCATGAACACAGGACAAAGCCCTGCAACTGGGGAACTTAGTTGCTGCTGGCTGTGCAGAGTAGAAAGCCACGGTGAGTTGTGAGAAACCAGTTACATAGGCAACAATGGCAGCCAAATCCCCATTAGCTGTAAAATCCTCAGCTCTCCGAATGCAACAGAAATCAAGTACTCCAAAGGCGAACGAGGTTGTAGCTTTAGGGGTAGAGGATGCTTTTGGAATGACGATAAAAGTCATATCCAGGGAGAAAAGCAGAATGGCTTGGGAAATGGAAGAAGCCACGACCACAGCCGTACCCCCCCCCCCAAAAAAAACAGGGTAACGCCTCGGGCATTACGCTCAAGGATCCTCAGAAAATGAGTTTTTGATCCAGCAGGCGTGCTCAAACAGACACAACCACACTGCGGTACTTTTGTGCTTGCAGCATACGGGATAAGTGGAGAGAGTTGCGTCGGCGCACCCCAGGTAAAGACGTCGTGGCTGTTGCAGTCTCAATCAGGTTAACCCGTATTTAGCCCGGAGGACAAGGCACAGAACACGTATAGTCCAGAGCACGTAGCTTTACTAAATGAATCATATATCACGTGACAATCTACAGTAGGACAATGACTAACAGATCAACTAATAGGAATGAGTCGTGGTGCCTGTGTGCGTGTGCGAGCGGGCGAGCGCCGGATGTAGAATTATTCTCAATGACAGGAGTCGTTTCGTATGGTTCATCTTCGGTACATATCTAGTACGAACTTGGTCGTTATGGCATGTCACTATTCTTCCGTCCGTGAGCTCGATTCCACTTTGCTGGCCGTTAGTGCACCTTACTACACCCGGCTCCCAAGGTGGTTAATGTGGTCNAAGTTCCTGTGTTTGGCTGAATCGTCATATCTATCTTTCATTTTCCTTATTTTCCCATGATATCAACTCTTGGTTCTCGGAAAACGAGACTCAGTCTCGTTCGTAGTTTACGTCCAAACATTAGTTCCGCCGGACGTTTTCCCGTGTTTTCTGTTGGGGTTGTACGATATGACAATAAGAACCTCGCCGATTGGGTCCTTATCGTTCCGGATTGTTGTTTCCGTAAACCTTGTTTGACGGTTTGAACGGCTCGTTCCGCCAGTCCGTTGGAGGCTGGATGGTAAGGGGCAGTTTTAACATGACGTATGCCGTTTCTCTGGACGAATTGTTGAAACTCCTCACTGGTAAACGGAGTACCGTTATCGGTCACCAGAGTCTGTGGAATACCGAATGTGCTGAATGATGTACGCAGGCAACTTACTGTAGTNAGTTTGGATATGTATCAATCATCAGTAAGGACATGCAGTTGTCGAGCGGACCAAAATAATCTATATGAATCCGCTAACATGGTTTTTCTGGCCAACTCCAAGGACTCAGAGGAACTGGTGATGCATTTCTTTGAAACCGTTGACATACCTCGAATGTCCGGACTAGTCGGTCAATATCTTAATCCATCTTAGGCCACCAAATATAATCTCTGGCTAGTGCTTTCATCCTGCAAATGTTTGGATGCGCTGTATCTACCACCGCGAGTATCTGGGGCCGTAATTTAGGTGGAACGACGATGCGTGAGCCCCATAATATACATCCATCTTTAAGACTTAGTTCATCCTTTCGCTGAGTGAAACCTGCGACTTGGTCTTCGGTGGTTCGCGGCCATCCGTGACTTAGAAAACGTTTAATTCTAGTCAATTTGCTATCCCGTTCGGTTTCTCGACGAATATTCGAAAAGGTGACAGGCCCCTTGTTTACGTGTTGCACTAGGTTCACTAATTCCATTGGTTTTGACACGTATTCTGGCGCATCCGGGAAGGGTAAGCGACTCATAGCATCCGCCACTTTATTTTTTGTTCCGGGAATGTATAACAGTTTGTAGTTGTAGGCAGATAGCAAAAAGGACCACCTCTGTATTCGGGGTGATGCCATTTGGTTAATGCCTTTAAATTCCCCCATCAAACTGGGTAGTGGCTTGTTGTTAGTCTGTAACTCAAATATCTTCCCCATAGGTATTGATGAAATATTTTACGCTGAAGATAACAACTAAGGGTTCCCGATCTAGCTGAGCGTAACTTTTTTCTGCAGGTAATAAACTTCTCGAGGCAAAAGCAATAGGTCGTCCGCTGAAGTCGTGCATTCTATGTAGTAAAACAGCGCCAACTTCCCAGGGGGATGCATCACAGCGGACAATAAGAGGCTTTTGGGGGACCAAAGTGAACCAACAATTCAAATTCCTCTAAAGCTTTATTAACGGCTTTAAACGCCATTTGCTGTTTCTGTGTCCATTGCCACTTGCTATCTTTATGTAATAATTTATGCAATGGGGCCAGAACCGTAGAGAATTTTGGAATAAAATGACCGTAATGCGTTAACATACCAAGAAATGATTGTAACTCACCCACATCCCTTGGGGCAGGAGAGTTCAAAATTGGACGTAGATTTTCGCGGATGGGTCGTAGCCCATGCTTGTCCAGTTTTTATCCCAGATATTGAACACTGCAAAGAACTCGCACTTCGATTTTTTAATATCAGTCCGTTCCCACGGAGCCGTGTCAAAACTGTTTTAAGTGCCTGTATGTGTGTGTTCATCCGGTCCGGCAATTAGAATGTCATCTAGGTAAGCACAAACATTTGGGATAACTTTCACTAAGTTTTCAATCACCCGCTGGAAAATTGCCGGAGTAGAATTCACACCGAAAGGCAGAAGATTGTACTCGAATAACCCCAAGTGCGTATTTATCGTAGTAAACTTCCGTGATTCTTCCTGCAGTTCTATTTGGAAGTACGAGTGATTTAGGTCAAGTTTGAAAAACTTGACTCCGCCTGCCAATGTGGCGTAGAGATCCTCAATACGTGAAATCGGGTAATATTCTCTTACGGCCTCTTTGTTGATCGTCAGTTTGTAGTGTCCACAAATCCTCACCGTCTGGTTTCTGGACGGGTACAATCGGTCCTGCCCAGTCTGAATGTCTCACGGCCGTGATGACGCTCTTCGAGGCGTCGCAGCTCCTCCTCCACTTTCGGCCTGGTGGAGAATGGCAAACTGCGTGCCTTGAAAAATCAACTTTGTGCCTCTGATCGCATCTTAAGTGTAACTTGAAAATTGGCTAGTTTTCCCAATACATTTTCTTCGAAAACAGGGTCAGTGGTAGTTCCAATAAGTCCGCAGTTTTAATGTTATGTATTTGCTGTATTAGTTCGGGCAGTTGTTTCAACCAGTCTCGGCCAAGGAGATTTGGCCCTTTGTTGTGAACGATAAAAATCGGCAGGGGCACAACCTTTGAGTCATGCTGCACACGAACGTGACAGGTTCCCAGGACGGGGATTTGTTGACCTGTGTAAGTTTGTAACATTACGGAGGTAGCATTTAAAGGAGATCGGTTGGGGAGATCGTGATCGATTATAATTGTTACTGATGCACTGGTGTCGATCTCCATCTTTACCAGCTGTCCCGCTATTAGGAGTTGAACGGAATACGGTGGCACAGGTGATGGACGTTGGAGTGATGTATGTGAAACCAAATGGAATAAGTTTTCTTTCTGTTGTTCAACGCTCTTGATCCTATCTGAACCACTTGGTGTAGCGGAAGTTTTCGATCGACACACGCGCTATATGCCCTTGTTTACCACATTTATGACAAACACTCTGTATGTGACGACATTCTGATGGCGTATTGTGTTTGGCCGCGCATCGATAACAGGTAAACGTGTGGGACGATTTGAACATCTGTGTAGATTTACCTGGTGTGAGTACTTGAACAATCTCCGGTGATTCCTTTTTGTAATAAGTGAGCTGTTTGATTACGTTTTCGTGTCGATGGACAATACCGCAAGCTTTCTCCCAACTGAGTGCACCGTCATCCATCGATAGTAGTCGTTCCCGAGCTTTATCGTTCAGGACTCCTGCCAGTAAGTACTGAGTTGCCATGAATTCTTCGAACTTGGATGGTGGTACCTCGTGATAACGGCAATCTGGAAGGGCCTGCTGAATACGTAAAATTAAATCATCAACCGTCTCTTCTCCGGTTGTTGATGCGATTTGTGTAATGTGAAACCGGGGGTATGCACATGCACTCGAAGGCCCCAAAGTCCGTCAAGAGCTTTCAGTGTGTCATCCAGAGAATGTTTCTCATATATACTTAGAGCATCAAAATGCCTCTGTCCTTCCCAACCGAGATGTTGTCGAAGTAACTTGATTTGCTGATCCTCTGAAAGATGTATGCTGGGGTTCAGGGCCAAAAGTAATTCAATGTAGTCAAAATGTAGGTTTCCATCTGCAACATACATTCATTGATGGTTTGTTTGCCACAAAGGTTCCACAGTTTGTGTAAAGAACATGATTAAGATAGTACAACAGCTTATTCCCGTCGCCAAATGTTACAGTCTCAATCACGTTAACCCGTATTTAGCCCGGAGGACAAGGCACAGAACACGTATAGTCCAGAGCACGTAGCTTTACTAAATGAATCATATATCACGTGACAATCTACAGTAGGACAATGACTAACAGATCAACCAATAGGAATGAGTCGTGGTGCCTGTGTGCGTGTGCGAGCGGGCGAGCGCCCGCGTGTGTGCATGTGTATGTGGGTGACGTAAACACTGGCCTTTGTCTGAGAATGAGACGGAGAATAGATCGAGGGCATAATCGACGTCGACATATGTCACAGTGGCTACAACTGACTCATGGATGCGGAAGCACCACAGCATCCCGGAGATGGATGACTATACAATTCATAGACAAGATAGTATAGATGGCAGGTAAAGTGAAGGGGTTCTGATAATTATAGAGTCAAATCACACGCAATGGGAGGAAGCAGTAGCCCTAGCGACTCCCAACATATAAGCCATCAGTTGCGTAGTTAAAATAAACAGAAACGCACTAGCCGTCATGTGCGTCTACCGGGTTCCGCAGGTGAATACAACAGATCAGGCTCCGATTGGTTAGCTGCAATTATTCCTTGCCACTTTCAGAAGGGTGTTGCTAGTAGGGGACTTCAACATGCCGGAGATCAACTGGAAAAGAAACAGGGCATCGGCAGGTACCTGAAGGACTGCTTCTAGAGTGACTACATTAGCACGCATTGTCACAACACATGCAACAAGCCACCCGGTTTAGGGCAAATGACAAGCCTTCCATACTGGATCTAGCGATCACGAGAACCCCTATAGACATAAGGACATTAGCCCAGGAGGAGCCCTCAGGGAAAAGTGATCATATGGTCCTGCGACTAACGCTAGAAAGCAAGCACGTCAAACCAGCGGTATCAAAGCGGGACGTTTACTCATGGATAGGTTCGCGTCTCTGGTTCCGTTAGGAAGACGCAACGTCCTTCTTGGTGAAGGGCAAATATAGATAGGGCTACAATCATTCGTAGAAGACGGTGGGCAGTCTATAAAATGTATGGCACATTGATGTGATCTCCATAACAGATCACCCTCAGTACTCCATTATATGACTTGTCCGCTTTGTGTTTCATTTTCATCGCAATGCATGGTTACGATGTTTTCTGTACCTGTTTGAAAATTACGTTCTTATCCTCTATCTACAATTAACTTTTGTCTGGATCGTCATTTTTTTACAATGTTGTACATTTAATCATGCGCATTCGCATGCCTCAGGGGCTTCATGAAATAAACCGTTATTATTATTATTAAAAGCACAAAGAGGATAACCAGGGTGATCGATAACTTTCCATCAATCGAAGGTAACGGCACCATGCCTCCAATCACTGTGGAAATTCAGGATGTGCAGCGGGAGTTGACCGGGCTCAACAGGTTCAAGGCGGCGGAGTCCGACGGAATTCTTCCAGCAATTGAACAACCGCTGGCTGACGTCATAGTGGGACCGATCTTTGAGTTATTTAGAGAGCCTCTCAGATTGGGAACTGTCCGAAACGACTGGAGCAGAGCCACAGTAGTGGCAATAAACAAGTCTGGATCCGGGCAAAGAGCCGAGAATTACAGACCAGTAAGTTTAGCGTCAGTAATGTGTAAGTGTTTAAAGCTTCTAGTCAGAACGCAAATATACCACTACATGGTTAATAGCGGGCTATCGGTACCAGCTCGGTACGGCTTTGCTGAAAAACATCTTGTCTGACAAACCTGCTGGTGTTTCTAGACGAGGTCACACGTAGAATTGATGAGAATCTACCGGTGGAAGTATGCTATCTGCAATTTTAAAATGCATTCGACTCGGTCAGCCACCATCTGTTAAATCATAAGATGCAATTACTGGGAATAGGTGGGCAAGTCAAGAGCTGGTTAATAAGCTTTCTTGCGCAGCGGACGTTTGGTGTCAAAGTAGGAGCTCACACATCCGAGGACGAAGGGCCACAACCGGTGTACCCCAAGGAACCTTACTTGAACCACTACTGTTCCTACTCTACATTAATGACCT
The DNA here is from genome assembly GCA_900618425.1 of Echinostoma caproni. NCBI lineage: Eukaryota > Metazoa > Platyhelminthes > Trematoda > Plagiorchiida > Echinostomatidae > Echinostoma > Echinostoma caproni. The sequence continues at coordinate 2,397 of UZAN01054666.1, read as the reverse complement.
AGCACGGGTTCTCCAAAATCCCTGTTTTCTGTTGGCGGATGACGTCAAGATATAACTGGATGGAATCTAGCAAGGGACATAGAGGTGGTTAAATGATGAACCGAATAATAGATCTCACCAATAAACGTCTCGAAGTGTCAGATACTGACAACCATAATTGACGAGGAGACAGCAAGTAGCCTGTCGATACAAAGGATGCACGAGGTGGAGGATCTAGGCAGGGTAGTAACGCGGGATTTCAAACCCAGCATCCAATGTGTGAAGGCCGCAAACAAAGTAAGGGGACAACTGTTTCGTCTGTGCGCAACCATAACGTGCAGAAAACCCTAGGTCTTTGTCCCCCTATACAACAGCATCATCCGCCCGCATCTGAAATATTGTGTGCAGGCTTGGGCTTTGTTCTTCCCAAAAGAAGACCGATACCCTAGAGAGGGTTCAACGTCTAGCCACGAAGATAATAGCTGGGCAAGGGGGAAAAGCTATAAACAGCGGCTCAAATATCTGTATCTGTTCTCCCTAAAACAAAGGCAGATGGGAGGAGATCTTATTAAGAAATTTAAGATCTTCAGAGGTATATCAGGCCTTAGGTTTGACGTGTTCTCATGGATTCCACATAGAGGCACGTAGGAGCACTAATTGCGTTTGCAGTGAAGCTATTCTAGATTACAACTGAGGGCAACGTTTTTCACTAGCAGGGCAATTCCGTTGTGGAACCGATTGTCGCTGGCAGTAGTAAGCTGCAGGACTGTAAATGCACATAAAGAAGGCACTCAATGAGTTTTGAATAGCGGTTTTCCCTGGGGTAAGCGTTTAGTACCACTATAAACTAACTACAACGAATGTGATACTGGACAAAACTATTCTGCCTTTCAGAAAAATTGTACTCGGAAGTGTTGGAAGACAAGGAAACTCATTGACAACACACGAATCTGGACGCTCGATTGGGAATAGCCACAAATCGTCCTGTGGGAAATGAACTGAATAACGCTATTTTGGCGTGCTGCATGTCAAGTGTCATGATCATTGATACATAATTCTACATGGAAAACAATAGGTTCATATTACTGGGGATCAGGAATGCAGTTGGTAAAGTGCTCGTAGGTTGGAAAAGGAAAAAATCGATAAGGGTTCATCTGGAGGCAATACTGAATAGAGGAAAGTTAGATTATTCTTGTGGAAAAATTCTTCCGGTGTTTCGAAGAATGAACAACATTGGTTGACGTTAGGGAATCGCAACATGGAGTGGGCATCGTTGTAACAAGAATATAGAAAGATAGCTTATGGGCAGATGATGATGCAAGGTAGGACTATGTGGAACCGCAATTTAGTAGAGGAGGGATTTTAGTTCGGGGGAAGAGACACAGCAGTAAGTCAGGAAGACAATGGAATCACACAAAAAAAGGAAGGGGAAAAGATCAAGAGTATGAGAATACATTTTAATAAATGATTATTCAAATGCATTTTACTATGGTGTATTTTGGTTTCTGTGCTCAATTAACTGGTGCTGAGGAAATGGCAGATGGTAGGGGGAAAATTGATCGCTTAGTGGGCCATCATCATATAACGGTTAAACAGATTGAAGCGCTGGTGTTAAACGTGTGTGGGGTTCACATGAGACAGATTTTCTTGAATGACCGGACTTAAATTAGCCGAGATGATGAATGAGTCGATCAGTGAGTTTCACCACGTAGAGGACGATTGGCAAGGAACTGTTCATGAGAAACACCGGGTGATCCACGAAACCTCAGAAGGAAAGGACGAGTGAAGTGTGTTGTGTGGACAGGAATGCCAGCGAAGTCTAGTTTGCGGAACCTTGGGCAGGCAAATTTGCATCGGCAGAGTATGATTTGAGAAGTGGATAGGTGTTGATAGTGGCTCCTACCTCAATCAGGTCTCTCAACACAGTGGCCTTCCATTCATCTATTAGAGTTCGTTCAAACACAAGTTTACGGTAGACACTGGTGTTAGTCCCAAATAAATCAACCAGTGACGCATAACCAAAACGGGTCCCAAACCTTCAATAAAACGACTGATTCAGCAAAGTGTCTAAGTTACTGCAAAAACAAATGATCAAGCAAAAAACAAAATATGAATCAACCACAAAATGATTTCAGAACAGCTTAATTGTATTGTTTTGTATTGTGTATAACTTTTGCAAGCACTGGAGCTCACATTTCAGTTAAAAGCATACACGCTAACCGTCACAATGTACATAATCAATGGGGAGAAAAGTTTTCACAGGCATGAACATATTCATAATCCAAGGTTAAAACAAAGTTCACTCACTGTTCGCTCTTTGTTTGTGAGTAGACGAGCAAGATACGGTATGGGTGAATTGCGGTATGCATTAATTCGAGATGAAATTTGACAAAATTGGGAGCGTGTTGAATGATGGGA